>KK499845.1:241283-306686 GCA_000688715.1 Glossina pallidipes | reverse complement strand
TATGTTTTTATATGGTGTATATTATATTTAGTAAAATAACAACTTTAATTAAAATGAATAAGATTTTGTTTTCTATTTTCTATACTTAATAAGCTCATGTTTGACGTAATCGTAGTAAAGATTCAATTTGTAAACGTTCTTCGTTAAATGGGAATTGTGCAAATCCGAATAATATTGAATCGTTCTCAAGACGTGGTAAATATATTGATTGATCCTAATGAAACCAACCCCTCTTCTTATAAATCCAGTTTAGAAAACAAGGTTTAAATGTTTGTATGATGTCACGTCAGAAATTGTCGACCAGTGTATCTTCTTCAGCATCATATAATTGACCAAATCGCGATATCTATAAAAAAAAATTCAGAAAAAAAAATTAATAAAATTTATTATAATTAATAAATTTCATATCATACCGTTTTTTTGAGATAGGTAAAGCGGGCGTCAAGACAGAAAATCCACGTTACAGCCTTTCGGTGCGGTGATATTCTTTTAAGAGAGAAACTTATTACATAATAGTATTAAGTAAGAGGAAGGTTTCTAAAAAAATTTTAAAACAATTGTAAGTAGTTTAGGAGAATGCAAAATATTTTTCTGAACTACTCACCGTTAAATCCCTGTCTGCTTGTAGATATTTGCTGGGGATGATATGTGAGAATGTTAGTTTATCTTCTGATTTCCATTTATTGCGGCTAGCGTTGTGGTTGGTATATGCTGGCGTTGGCATCTGTTGGAGCTGTTGGGACATGTATTTAATTTAAAAAACGTTTATTTAGGAGTGAATTTTTAAATAAATTAAATTACATTAAACATTAAAATTTGTATTTAATCTACTTAGGAAATTTTCCATGAAATAGAGCAGAAGATATTGTTATTATTAGTATTAACTTGGCGAAAGAATTAATTCTAAGACTAAAGTCGTAAAGCACTAGCGACTAAAGGCTATCGACTTTATTGTAAACATTGAAAAGCTGAAGATAAAAACTACCTTTTCTTTTTCATTTCGTTTAGTATATTGAGGTCTTGCAAAGCTCCTATTTCTAAAAAATGTAGACCAAGATTGACTGGTCCGTCTGTCTGTGTGTTGACGAAATTTGCAAAGTGCGAGTGTGAGACCTAGCGATTGTGGTCCAAATTTCTCAAAGTGGATGTAATTCGATTAAATGCACTGGTAACCAAAAGAAAGCTTGGAAATAATCACCCTCTTCTAGCGGGAAGCAAAAATTGCACTTTTTGGCAAAAAAGGAAAAGGTTTGTTTTTTTCATTCACAGCGTTGCTACGCCCTATATTTTGAGCTGCAATAATTATATTTTTTTTAGAATGTCGTTACCATTCATTCATTCATATCATTACGCGTCAAGTAAAGAAACAAATTTTTTTTCGAAATGATGTCGGCCCTTAAATCCCTTATAAGATAGTAGTAATACGATGCACTTATTGTCGTGCCGTTCGTTCAATAGGACACTACGCGTGGTCAGCAGTTTTCAATTTTTGCATCAGCTAAACTTTTTTTCCGAAACTAGGCTCCAGGGAGCTGCTCAAACTCTCCAATTTTTGAGCACGATGGCGAGTTAATGTTGCTCAGCTATCAGCAACACTTTTAGGTCAATGTTTTGCGTTGAAGGACAGCTCGAGTGTTTGAGATCGCTCTCATTGTACCAGTCTCCCTGGCGGGACTAACTACGACTCTCTCTCATACGCAATTAAGCCCCTAGTTTATAGGGATTGTCTAACTCTCTGGAGGGCGCCGGCTACGGGAAATTAACCTGTGCACCGTAGAGTGCCGTGAGGTAAAGTTTATCAAAGGTACTCACGTTAAACAAAAGGAAAAGGTGTCCCAGTCTCCACAAAAATGTAGAATTCTAAGCCAAGTTCTTTTTGGCATCAATGGATGGTATGGATAGGTAATCAAGTAATCGGTCGTGTAGAATAAACGAATAAGTAAACTTGGCTTTACTCCAAGAAGAAATTTATCTGCTTCATGCGATCTCTGAAATATGCTCCTAAGCGTTACTATTATTCCTTTTTGTGATGGGAATAAAAAAACAATGTTTCTTTTAGCAGAAAATAGTTTGCAAAGTGAAAGAAGCGGGGCACAAGTACATCATCACAACAAAGCTACTATTGTTATGTTAACAGAGAGGCCAACAACAGCGGCAGAGATAACAAAATTAAAATTGTCCTTTGGCAACAACCATCAACAGTAATAAGAAGCTTGGAAAATAAATTGTAAGATTATATAGAGAAGCGACTAAGAATCAAAAAGAAAAACAAGTTGAAAAGACAATTTTACGGCATGTTGAACACGACAGACGACATGTGAGGTATGTAAGTAAGTAATGTTTACGGTGGAAGCGTGTTGGAAGAAAGCAGAACTTATTGGGCTTGGAGTGTGTACATGTGTGTGTGTGTGTGTGTGTGTGCGAGGGTATGTGTTTAATATATTTTCGTTACTTGTGTTAAGCATGCAAATAATCTTTGGCAACGCAAGAAACTTAAAAAGAGATAAGAAGCAAGTCAACGAAAGAAGATATCAAACAAGAAGAAAGATAGAATAGAGAAACAAAAAGAAAATGAAAAAAGAAAAAGAAAAACACGGAAATACGGTAATATCCGTCTTTTTTTTTAAGGCGAAATGGTGAGTGAAAAATTACAATTTCGTTGCTATCTATAGTCCGGTTTCTCTTTCAAGTGTCAGAAGAATGCTTCGCTCGTCATTTCTTAAGAGAGGAAAACGAAGAGAAGGGAGGAGATATTAACGAAACAAAAGTTATTGTGAATCGATTTGATTTGAATCTGTTTGCTTGTTACATATACACGACGGCACATATATGTGTGTAGAGAGAGTACGGGTTGATTGTTGATTTCATTATTTGGCAGGCGTTCGTTTGTTTGTCTTGCTCAAGCTTAACACTTGAAGTTAAATTAACTTTTTTGTCAAGTATCATCTGATGACTGTATCTGACGTTTTTAATGTGAAAGAAAAAGGGAAAAAATGTTAAAAAAACATAAACAAAAAAAAAAAAAACACTGAAGAATTGGAATAAAAAAAAAAAACGAATACATATTTATAACGTTAGCTTAAATATGAGATGAATAAACAACCGTAAACGAAACAATGCAATCGCATAGTGATTTGATTGGTATCTGGAAACAGTGTTACTTATCGATATCGCCTATTTGTCTCTGAACGATTAAGAAGACGACGACGACAAAGAAGAAGCATTCTTAGTAGCGTTGCAAGTACTAAAATGAAAATTTTCATTTATAATTGTAAATAAAGACAATATATTAGTCAGTCGAAATAGTATTGAACCTCATTGTCGTACACCCTAACCTTTGGAATGTTGGTTTAGAATTAAGCTAAATTATTATAACGCTCAATACTTTTTCGCGTACCATATACACCTTTTTATTATAAGCTTATTTTTAAGTTTATTTTTGTTTCCTTCTGACCCTTGGCGTTTACTTCTTAAATTGACCAGCTATCCAGCTTACACATCTGTTCCTGTTGTGGTGAAACTCTCTCACTTCTGTGAGTTTCAACTTAAAAAACACGACACTCATTTCTTTCATTCCAAGAAAAAAAAAATAAAAAGGAAAAAATCTTTTTTTTAATAAATTGAGTTTTGATTAAATTAAAAAACATTCGAAACGTTCAGGAATAAAAGCCGTTTCGACCCTCTTGAAAAATCCTATTTCGAGAAAAGTGCATTTAAAATATCAAATACCTCGACTGTACCTCTCTAACGTTCAACTCTCTTGTTCAACTTAATGAAAAACGAAAGGCGATGTTCTAAAAATTTTGCAATGACTCTCACCCTGAACTGAACCCAATGTAAAAATTGTTGAGACAATATTAGCGATTAAAAAGTAATGGGCTTACAGTATAAGTTATTGGACTTTCCATTACAAAGCATTCTCGGGATGTGCGCCAAATTTTAAAAACATTCTTGCTTTTAAGCGCTTTAGCAGCCGAATCTAGTAATTTAGGGTTAAAAGTTAAGTGAGGAAAACATAAATATATTGGAAAAGTGTCGTCTATTAAGGACTAGCTATACTTCGATTCATTAGTAAATTTTCCATCATTATTCGGCCAGAAAGTCTCTTGTCGTTTCGATATTTAAATCCGGTCTTGTTTTGTTTTTCAACCTCTTCAAAATTCCTTACGAACTCTTAAGATGAAAAAAGAACAAAGTGCTAGTGAATCCTTTCCTCTCTAACTATCAGTCCACAAAGTTTTATTCATTATGCATTATACAAATCATTACATTATGTTCATAATGTTCTTCCAGGAATGAAGCCAAGTTTCTTTAAGCATTTTTCGCTGCATTCTCTTCTTGACGCTTCTTAATGTAAGCCTTGACTTTGTCACCAATTGCGCTCGACATCATGCACTTATGGCCGCGGAAAGCCCAAACATCGACGGAACTATTATCCGGATTGGAGTCGTGACATTTTTCTGCGATTTCCAAGACTTCTTCTTCATTCATATCCATTTTGAATTGTTTGGCAATACGATTGGGATGATAGCCTTGGTGTGCGCAGAAAACTTCCATTTTTAAAGCGGTACAAAGTAAATATTGACGGACCTCTTCTTCATCGGGAAATTCAAAATTCTTCATTTTAGTTATCTGCTCATTAGAAAGCGGATGCTCTTTCAAACATTCATTGCGTATAGATTTGATGTCTGCAACAGTTTTTGGTTGCCAGTCCTCGTCCTCTGCCCTAATCTGTTAAGAAATGAATGAACGCGAATAGAATAACAATCCAACTAAGTATAGCAATAACCAGAAGGGAAAATGGCGCTTACACAAGTCACGATCGTTAATAGGAAAACCAAAATTAATTCCTTCATTTTTCCGCAACAGAAATAAATCGTCGTTCAACGTTCAAAAATGCCCAGAAAGACTGACTGAATTCAATGCATGAAAACTAACTAAAATATCGTCTGTATTGTTATAAATTTCACAGCTTATCAGGTCAAATGCTGCTGCTGTGTTTGCGCGTTGTGTGTACTCAAGTCACAGATAACGCATAGGAGCTAAAAAGAATCTCGGCTTAGGCTGGCGTGTGGGTAACATGTGTATGTATAAACACACAAGCGCACAAGCGCGCACACACACACACACGCAAGCAAGCATTATTTATGTTTTTGTGTAAGTAAGTGACCCCTTATCGCTAAAAGCGATAAGATAGGATTTTGTATAAAATTCTCCATTTTTCGCTTTGATTTATTCGGGATTCGTGATGTTGACTCAATGAAAATTTTCACTTTTTTTTATAGTTTTTCTCCTTTGCACCGCCATCTGGATGTGAGTTCAAGCTCATTTTTATTGGCTGAGAAGCGTAAACAGATTTCTCGTTTAACAGAGAAGCGTAAACAGCGTTGCCATCGTTAGATGTGGCAGCTATGGAGCTAAAAAAGGCAAAGCATATACCAGGACCTGGCAAAAAGGAATTGCACTCGCATCCAGATGGCGTTGTAGAAAGATAAATTTGAATAAAGAAAACGCTCGTTAAGTTAACGTGAGAAAAGTGAGTGAGAAAGAAAAAGTGGAAAATTTTTCAGATCACATCTTATCACTTTATATATAGGCCTATGCCATAGACTCATATGCATGTTAGCCTAACCACTTATTTGTTTATGTGCAAGGGCAAGTTATCTGGCATATATATGCTGATTTATTAATTTCGTTACTTATCATGCAATGAATTTAATATCTTTTGAATTGCTTTCGTTATTATTCGTTATTTATAAAACATTAATTATTATCTACTTATTTAGTGTTTATTATTTACTAATTATAATTTAGAGTCCAACTGATTATTATTCAATATTTACTATTATTTTCCTATCGGCACTCGTGTAACTTGCGTCATTTGATTTCGTTATTGCCTTCACTTCCAAATTGAAAAGTTATTTTCATTGCTTCTCATTACGGGCGAAGATATCTGCCGGCACTATTATGTTATGATGTGTTATCCACATGCAACGAATCAATGAATGCCCTGATCAAGGGTCACTGTCCGAATAATGTGAGATCAACTACGTAAACTATTGTCTAACGATATCGTTACTTTTACGCCTACCCGTAAAAGACCCATAAAAGCAAGAAAAGGTCTGAAAATAGTAAACTCCATGCCCGTGAAACGCCCGAAGCACAATCTTGAGAACGTACGCGTTCCCCAATCTACTTACTTTTTCGATTTTCTCTCCTAAACTCGTTCTGTTGGACGATAAAGCAAAAATGTAATCGACACCGTGAATTTTTTACTCCTTTATCGTTTCTTCCTCTTCTTCTTTTTGTGTACTTCTTTACTTTAACAGAAAACGGCCGTTTTTTTGTTTATAGAAGTTAACCGCAACACCTGCATGCAGCATATGAGTTCAAGAAAGAAAAGCTAAGACTGTTACCGTTCCTGAGGTAACTGCAAAAGTGAAAAATTGTGATAGCGAAGAGTATCAACGAAGGCAGAATAAATTTCACCGTGGAACGGACTGCTCGATCAAGATTAATCAGAGGAAATGGCAAGCAGACAAGCAAGGCATACAAGTATTAATAAAGAAGCAATCGAGGCGGCGGATGGCAACTACTTTCACGCAAATATTTCCAGTCAATTGAAAAACTATTCAGAAAATTAATTTCATCGATAAGTTACAAGCATTGTTTACGTATTACGCTTACGTTACGAGCCGGCCATAGATAATTGAATAAATTTATAAAAGTGAACAAAATTTTGTCTTCTGTCTTTATTATCAAGAAAAAAGAAGACGATGGTCTTTTAAGAGTACAGATTACTATAAATTCTTCAAAAACTCAATCCCTTTTTTTGTCGCTTCATAGATGTTTTCAAAATAGAATACGTGGAATAAAATTCATTACCCGAAAAATATGTTCTCTCTGAAATTTTTGGCTTTTCCATAAGCAAAACGTTTCGGATATAGCGACTGACATTGCCGGGTGTAATTTTACTGATAGTGTGATGACTATTCTAAAAATGGTTCAAGTGTTGAAGATGGATATTGATATCTAATCAAGCACTTTGTGAACAGCACCTAGTGAATGTGAGTATCCCGATTGTAGAATCAAATCATTTGTTAACAAACTTTTTTCACCTCACAGCCGCCGTGAAGACAAACCGCAAATCCGAGAAAAGCTTCCACAAACAAATCTTGAAGACAATTAAATGAAGAGGTTTCAGTTCTTCAACTTCCGTTGCCTTTAAGCGGAGCAACCCATCTTTGCAAGAGGAGGATGCCCAACCTTTGGCTAAGCCTTTAATTGAGCCCGTGAAGAAATTGAAATTTCAAATAAAAGAACAAGAATTACCCGAAACTACATATAATATGGAGTTTACAGCAGATTTAATGGATACTCCGCCTCTTAGACGTAATGTGGCCTTAGTTGGTCATTTACATCATGGCAAGACAACGTATGTGGATTGTGCCATTGCCTAGAAGAAATGTCTGCACCACTGCCCCCTAATACCTGCGCGTGTTATCATTACACGCTTCTTCTTTAAATGTACATTCAATAGTTCTCTGAAGGATTTGTTCAATTTTTTGTTTTTTCAATTTTTTTTTTCTTGCTTTTTTTAAAGCGAGCAAAACAAATCAAATTTAATCAGCTGATTGAGGAGGAACAACAACATAAATTCTTTTAGCCTATCTCTGCTAGAATGGAAAGCAATCGGCCATATAGTGTAACTAACTGCAAAACAAGCATTTTTCTATTATCAGTTCGACAGTTGTCAGCGTACGTTCTGCCGGTACATTTGTTAGAATATCGAGGTTGTCGGTTAAGAAGATAAATAAAAAATAAAAATAAAAAAAAACCAAACGTTTGAAATGCGTTTCACACTATTTTTGATCGTTTTTATATTTTCAAGGCGGGAAGCAAGCGCCTTAAATGAAACATCGCGGTTTGCATTAAAGGAGTCGAACGTACGGTTCGCTCAAATGCGATGTGCGGAGAAATACCCAGATGCCCGGCCCTTCCCAAATTATCCGGACACCCCCGCCAACCATTGTTATGTCTACTGCCTGTTTTACAAATTGGGTCTAATCGATCTACGTAGCCGTGATTTGGACGTAGTATACTTAATAAAAATAACATTTTTTTTTTTGTTTTTAGTCAGTTATAAATTTTTTGTGCTTTTACGTTATTATTTGTTAATTTTTTTAAATTGTTTTTTTGTTGTTTTTTGGACATTTAGCAAAAAAAATTGCAAGACGTTTGTGAAGATTTTGGTTTCGAAATCGTGAAGTCTTTGCCTAAACCTTTAAGTGGTCGTTGTCAGGACTATTACAAAATCTTAGTGGAATGTAAACATAAATATCGGGATTTGTTTGAATTGATCTTTAATGAGCGGTCGCCGAGAACGACCAACGAAATTGGTGAGTCTGCCACCGAAATTTGTGCCAATGGATTGTATACCGCGAACAATGTAGATTTTCTTGTTAAGCCTGAACTTGTGGAACAATTGAAATACGTATGCATTTTTGCGAATTTTCACTATCTGGATGCCTATCAAAGAGTCGATGTAAGTGGGGTTCGGAAAGGTTTCTCAAAATATTCATTCTTACGAGAAAAAAAAAACCGTTTTTCTAAAGGTTGAGGAAATCATGATAAGCTACGGTGAGGCTCAAGCGTTAAAACAGCATACTCGGGAAATTATTGAAGACTGTGCACATCGTGCTAACGCCTTGTATAGGATAAACGATTATGGTGATATGGTTTTAACTTTAAATACGTGTCTGCGTAGAGAGAGTTCTGATTATTCGAAGGTGTTCGCTCTAAGAGATAAGAATAGTCGTAAATATTAAATCACTGAAGCTATTTATTGAATAAAATTTTTGAATGAAGTAAAGTTTTCTCTTTTATATTGTAATTTAATAACATCTCTACCGAGTAGTTGGGATTTAGTGAGAATGTCTATGAACGGCTTTGCTTAATTACTAGCTACGGGTATTATAGTTTTCATAGCAGCTTTGATATGATCGTCCAATGGTAGGTGGTCGTCAAGACTAGGGTGGCGATAGCTCTCCAGAAAATAGCAAGTATCGTTGCCGACATTGGAGAATTCTTTAGGCAAACAAGAGGGATCGCGTGGCTTTAATTCGAAATCGAAGCCTGCATGCTTAATAAGCCATCTGCAAGATTGACATCAGCGAAAGATAAGAAAAAAAAAAAGTTTCGTTTTTCCTACTTACTCTTTGGTAGTCGGGCTAACGTTCACCTTGCACGCTTCGCTGCCGCTTTCAAATTTATTGGCAATGGTAACGTTGTGACCGAAAAGGCAATAGCGTGGCATTTTCCGACCTACCACACCAGCCAAGACGGTACCGGTGTGCAAGCCAATACGCATTTTAATTTGCTCACCGTCGTGTGTAATATGCTTTAAGCAAGCATCGATCATTTTCAAAGCCATCCAAGCTACTTTATGGGCATCATAGATGGACGCCCGATGTAGACCACTAGCCACGCAATAAGCATCACCGATTGTTTCCACTTTATAGACGTCGAACATGTCACAAAATTCGTCGAAATCCTTATACAAACTCTCCAGCATACTAATGACCATGAAGGGTGTGGCACGTGAACAAATGCTGGTGAAGCCCACGATGTCACTAAATAAAATGGTGACATTGGGATACGTTTTCGCATCAATCGTAGCACCCAACCATAAACGTTCGGCAATCTCTGCCGGGAAAATCAAATGCAATAAACTAACGTTCTTCTTCCGCTCTTTGGCGACAGCAGCATTCGCTTCTTCAATCGAACTTTTCAATTTGTCCATACGTCGACGTAAACCGTCTTGGGCACGAGCTTGCTCCCCCACGAGGATAACCTCACGCGTAGCGTCGTGCAAGGGGATGTCAGAAATAAAAAGACCATTACAAGTTAAGCCGTCGAGACCGTCTAGAAATGGCGAACCGATAAAAAGTAACGAGTTCGACTCAGGGCAATGAACCATTTGGCCTTTGATTTCAAGACCCTTTCAAAATACAAAATACAAAAGATGTCAGTAAAAATGTTCGAATCGAGTCCTTTTAAAATAACCTTAGCTGTGAAATCCTCAACGTTGGCAGGATTTTTTAAAGCAATTAAAAATGGTGTATAAGTGCGGCGAACAATATCGCGAAATTTCACGGTTAAGCCTTTAGGACGCTTAAAATCAAAATAAGTGGTAGCATGACAGCCGTAATCAGCCATGTACGGCTTGTACAATTTACTAAAACCGCGTCCTGCAAATAAAGAAGTCGGCAAAGTTATAGACTTTCTCCATTGCGTCTAGTCAAAAATCTTTTGATGAACGAAAATGAACGAAGCAATGTGCAAAAAGATAAGTACGTCTGCTTTTAAGAGAATCGCAATCATTTTTGAAATCAGTCTTTGAGTAATAGGTGAAAACCGCATGTTGCATTTGCAACGGTATTCAGTGATTAGGCGAAACACTATACGTGAATCATTTACAAAAATGTCTTATTTGGAAATTCTCAATCACTCCAATGTTGAACGTTCAGGTATGAAGTTCCCAGGGTAGTGCGCTTTATAGCTCTTCCTTGATGTTTAAGCTAATGGAGTATAGATTGGCCAGCAAACTTTGAAAATAAGACTTAGACTTACACCATTTCTGTTTGAGAAGCAGTGGTTCACGCGTACGTAAGCCTACATTTGAGAATTACACGGATTCAATGATTTTTCTCACTAATCAAAGTTCTTACTGAATGTTAGTAATGCCACTTGAAAGTACGGTCTCATATCGGAACTCGTCACGAAAAATGATTACGGTTTAAAAAGGTATTGGAATCATTTGGAAAGCCTCCAATTGATTTAATTATTGAGTTATTTCGCACACAAGCAGATGATGATCTGCAGGCAAACATACGTAAAATCTTTCGTTCGCCTGATACTTGAGCGTCGTCATATGTCGGCGGACGTTACGTTTAGTTGAGTGT
The DNA here is from genome assembly GCA_000688715.1 of Glossina pallidipes. Taxonomy (NCBI): domain Eukaryota; kingdom Metazoa; phylum Arthropoda; class Insecta; order Diptera; family Glossinidae; genus Glossina; species Glossina pallidipes. The sequence goes on along the minus strand of KK499845.1, from coordinate 295,722 downwards.
TCTTAATAACCTGCCGCCGAAACGGTGCATGTGCTATGTGCTCTACAACTGTAAGAACACTTGTCTCAGTAGCATTAGGCCTCGACGCAAACCACTAAGCGAGAATTTGGCCCACACCCATCCATTTTCTATTGCGGTACTTCAGGGTAAAGAGGCCCCCTTCAATGGGGCTTACCTTTCTCCCTGAGGGATCGTCAATCAACTTAATTCGATTGCCGATGGTTGTAGGCAACCCGTCTGATTAAGACTTCATGTCAGGTGCAGACGTTAAACACACCGAGATATCTGTCTCAGTAGCATAGCTCTTAAGCATAGCCAATGAATACACGAAATTTATTAACCACATTATTATGTTAACCACATTCAGAAAGAAAAGCATTTAATTAAGATGGGTAGCAGATTGTCCGTCCCCTCCGGCACAACAGAGAAGAGCAGCAAATATACATTCGTTATTTTCTTAAAGTTTACTTGCTTTTAATCTAGCGGAAATGGAAACGGTCTGGACAGACGTACCAATCCAATCAAATCTCAAGGCAATTTAATGAATGGAACAGAATTTTTAAATAAAAAGAAATTGATGTGAAATAACAGATGGCCCTCTCAGCTCGATAGGAAACAGCGTTAAACATTGACACAGTATTACATGAAAGTTTATCTTTCTAACTTCACATCTGTCTTTAGCTTGAAAAGATAGTAAATATTATAGATACAGACATCGATTTGATCTTGATCTTAAGTTAGGCGAAATTTTCAAAATTTTTTAAAAGCTTGGACTTTGACAGGTGAATTTCGAATTTTACAGCGATACTCACTAGTGATATGGGTTTCCGACATGAGTTTTGTCATCATGCTCAGGTTAATTAACCTCTTTCAATGGCTCTGACTTGAAAATTTTCGGATAGCGAACCAAATAGTATAATTTTAGCAGCAATATCAGACTATTTCATGTTTTATGGCATATCTGTGGGAAGAACCAAAGACACTTTTAATCGGAATTTCCGGATTACGCAAGATTTTGTAGGGAGCATCCGATAGAAGACATTCGCACTGCCCACAGTAACGCTAAATTTGTTGGGTGAACTATGTTTCGTTATCTTGTGCGGTGTTGCGGGTCAATATGAATTACGAATGAATCGCCTCGACTCCACTTATTACACAAAAGACTGCTTAAGCAATTAAACGCTGTCTTGCAAGAGGTCTGAACAAAATGTTTTGCGAATATTACCAATGAAATGAACTAAATTAGCTTTGACAAATAATTAAAAAAAATGCCATAAATGTCAGATAAGAGGTCTTACCCAACTGTACTAGATCCAATTGGTCGTTCATTATAAAATGCCAGGGAAAGGCTTTGCAAAATGTTGTCGAATTCATCGATAAATCAGCGGCATTTGTTGAGTTACTACGCTGCGTCGGTGCATCAGGTGCCTGTTTAATTAATTCCAAAGAGCGGGGAGCAGGAACCTCCTTAGCCAGCGAGAATAGGTAACGATAACGCCGACTATCGCCCTCAACCGGTTCGATTTTAATGTTCACATAAACATTGAAAAGCATGCGTGTTAGTGCCTTCAGCGAACCCAAAAGTAACCAAGCTATGACAGGCCGATCTGAGGTAAAAATCAATTCACCATCGCCAGCGCAAACAAAACCCGTATCGCTGCAATCATCCTCCTAACGCGTGGAAAGTAATTCAAAATGAGGAAAATGAAGAAATTCTCCCTCGTGAAATTCCTTACTTCTTGCAACTTTAGCACGTCGTAAACACCATCCAATGAGCCCAGGAATTCTTGCAATTCCGTGCCTAGACACCGGAAAGCCCGATCAATGATGCCCGTGCAACAAGTGATTATTAATTCTTCACCTAAAAGCACTAAAATCTCGCTCGCACTCGATTCGTCCATTTCGAGCAATATTTCTTGAATGTCCGATAAGTAATCGTAGTTCGGAAAGTTCTTTAGGGTGTCCATGTCAATCCGACTGCATACACACACACACACACACATAAGAAAAATGGAATCTTTAGACAGAATTCAATTTGTTGGCCTTCATCGCCAATCCCCGGTGAATACTTACAGTTTCGTTATGTTGGGCCAGTTTTGTTTGTATTTACAAATTAAAGAAGTCACGGCACTATTTAAGTCTTCATTCTAGGGAGGGGTAAGAAGAGTGCGATTAGAGAAGAGTAAGTAAATCCTAAGAATTTAGTGCGAACTAGTGCGAGAATTGAACATACCGAAGGAGCCGTTAGCAATTGTATGGCCATTTGCAAGTGCCTCAAAGTCAATGCGTCGTCTGTTTGCTCTTCATCCTCCAAGGACCAGTTACCGCTGCTCTCTGTTACAACTGAAGATTGACGTGGCAATGAATCAGCCCGACGAAAATAAGGGCAAGCCATTCTCTGCTATAGAGCGTTCCACTCAAGTGTCTCTTGAAATGCTTACGACGTTTGAAATAAATGCCTTACGGCTTTATTAACAATAAAAACGAAAGCAAGGCAAAGGAATGTGAAAAGTGACAAAAAAAGTGAAAATATCTGTGCAAGTTTATGAGTAAGTGAGTAAATATGTGCACACATATGCACACTTATAGATATATGTACGTATGTAGGTATAGGCTGGGGGTTAAGGATAATAAATGTTGAGGCTATAGGGGAATTAATATCTAAGACTTATCAAGTTCATTGAGGATTTCGAAATTAAAATCAATTACGCACACAATCAAGAGACGGAACAGACAAAAACGGAAATACAACATTATTTAATGTCTCTTTTTTTTTTTTGTAAAGGTCGCTAAATAAATTAGTAAGAGTTAAGACAGGTATATATATATGTCTCTGAAATCTGTGGGAAGGTGCGATAGGGTCAATAGGAGAAACTTTTTTCACTGTTAAAAAACTTTACCAGATACACACACGATAGAAAATAATTTTCTTCATTTTTTTTTTTTTTTTTTTTTTTTTTTATGTATATATGAAAATATAGGTACATATCACTGGCGACAAGGTTAACATTATGAAATCGTTAAACAAAGGGAAGGGGATATATTTCACCTTAATTGGTTGATTTGATAAATGTTTAAATTTTCTTTTTTCAAAAGTTTATTATTTTTCCTTTTTTATTTAAAATTTTGTAATGTCGTCCTGCAGATGCGTAAGACAATCTCTCGTGTGAATGATTAAAAGCAACTGATAGGAAAATAAGGATTTTTCCCCAAAAGCTTAAAGCTTGAATTTCAAATTAATGCAAACAGTTGAGCGCAAAATCGTTAACGAAAAACTTTCAACTTTTTGCTTGTTCTTGTTCTTTTTCGTTGTTTTTGTTATTTTCGTCTTTAAGCTTTTCACTGCGAAAGTGAAAACTTAAAAAAAACACCTGTTGCTTTTGTTGTTTATCGATTGTTAACAATAGAATTTTGAGGTCAACAGTGCAGAGAGGCTGATTGCGCTTCTATGTTTGTGTGCCTATTGCGGTCACTGTCGAAGCGCGACGTAAGCTAGATTTGCCTTTTCGTTTGTAATGCGTATAATGTACGTCTAAGGAATCCCGCAAAGAGTATTTTTTTGATCAATTGGCGTCACATGAATCGCATCGATTTGTCTGCTGGTATACTCGGTGTTAGTTATGGTAAAAAGGTTCGATTTGTAACTGTGATCGAAGAAAGAAGCTCTAGGTAGCATGTGCAACTGCAAAACTTCGAAATGTTAACTACGAGCTGCGTGCTACAGATGGACATGTTTAGTTCGTAAGATACTGGCCTGAAAACTAATACAAAATGTATAGCGCAAATCTAACTAAAAGCTTTCTTGATCGGCTAACTAAAACGCCCACAATTGTTACAAATTGTCTCGAAGATGAAACGGAAATTCCCCTCGACCTAAATACACACACAAGTTTCGAACTTGCTTCCTATCTGTTTATAATCTTCTCTTCGCTGTCTTCTCTTTCTCTGTCTCTAGCTGCATAAGTAGAGAGAGGCAACAAAAATGTTGTATAAACAAAAAGAGCAAAGACAATGAATGTAAGCGAAATATGTTAAGTACTTTCTCTCTTTCGTGTAAATGAAAAATGAAAGCTCTTTGCTAAACGAATGATAACGATTTTACTAATTAAATTTTATATCAAGCAACAGCAATGAAGGCATGCTAAATAAGTTGTTGCTTTTGCGAAATGTAGTTTAATAGTTTCTTTAATAATTTCACTGAACAAGAGGTTTTCAATTGTACTCTCAATTTTGGAAAGGCTGCAGAACTGTAAAAAGACGATAGATAATAACGGAGGTAGACAATGCGGTGGTAAAAGGTCGGATAATTGGGCGCTGCCTACGGGTCTTGTATATCTTGTAGCTGAAACCAATAGGCTTCTTGCGGCAAAACATCTATTGAGAAACAAGAAGACAAATATCGGTTTGCAAATTTGTTTATCGTCCCGTCTTGTCCTCATCTAACATATTTGATCATATTTGGATTTTGCAAATGTAGGTGTAACGGCACCACCAACTAGAACATAACAAATTTAATAATCGTAAAAGAAACAAAGTTCAAAAATGTAACGACGATGTTTTTCAAAAATTGTTGTTAATCATTGAATGTTTAATGTTTGAATGTTTTTCTTAAGCCTAATCTGACTATGTTTTCTTTTTATGACGATGTGCGAATCATGGAAATAATTAACATGTTATTGTTTGTATTTCTGGTTTAAATCCATTGACACGTCACATTTTGTCTGATTTCGAAAACAGAAATTCCCAAAGCTAAAGAAAAAACTTCAAGTTCTGCGTAAACTTTGCTTCAGTTCACTTCGCGTACTATTATGAAATGTTTTGCATAGTCCCTCACCGCATCTCTACCTCAATTTGCCTGCTGGCTATGCGACTGTGAGTCACATCGTGGGATAAAAATACATAATTTGTGCAGGAGGTGCCATCACTGACTATAAATTTGCAAACATTTATCTTTTTTAACATTAATTGTTAAAACATTTAAAAAAAAGTGACTCAAGGACACTACGTGATAAAATTAGGGTTAAAATTGCATAATAAAGTTTTGTGATGTGAAATGATTCTTCTACATTCACACTCTACATATACATAAGGATTAGATTTTCAATAATTTTGTTATAACTCAAGCTCTTCAAAGAACTTGGGAAGGTTGTGAAAAAATGTCGATGTCACGCCTTTCGTCGATACCCTTTCTCCATAATCTTTCTTTCTTTCCTTCTTAATAATCAAAGGTATAATGAAAGGTTTTTTTGTATCCAACTAATCGGCTAAGAGTGTTAAAAAAGTCGTCGCGACCTGCATATAATTATTCTCTTATTTATATTTCTGTTTTGCGATTGATAAAAACTTTTGGGTTTCTTTACAAAAAACACAAAAGCGTTACCGTTGTGATTGGAAATGCCAAAATGGAGCTCTCAACAGAGCTCCATTCAGTTGCGTATCGGATTGTTCAGTTGTTGGTGGTGTACACGCTTAGTTGAGAGAAACACATGCTTTTTAAAGAAGAACAACTATAAGTTAAACGCACTTCAGAAACTGCTATTAATTTTTGCTTTCATTTACGTTAGACGAGCTCGTATTGTAGGGGACGGAAAGGTAACGAGGTAATACGACAAGTGGAGGTTCCGTCAATCTACAACTGCAACTGCAATGATTGACACAAAACAAGCTGTAAGTAGCGTTAGTTAATCCATCATTATCGTTATTTAATTTATTGCCTTTCGACTAAAGTTCATTTAGTCGAATAGCTTTCGTTATTAAGTGGCTATATAACTAATCGTTATTAATAAATAGTAAATTGGCGGAAAGAAGAATTTTCATTTAATCCTTGAAGGTTGATGTCCTTGACCTTTTTTTTAAATCTCTTAATTTCTATTGTTTATAACCTTTTATCAGTTCAGCCACTTGCCGTATGCTTACAACCTTACAACTTTTGCGCCCTGACAAACGTACAAGGCCCGAGTTAAAAGCTTTCCAGCATTCACATCTACATCTCTACACGAACTGTATAACGCATGATAAAAACATATCAAGAGCGTCTTGCGTTTAAGAATTTTTCGATACTAATTTTCATCTCATTTCTTTTATACTCTACACTACTTATGGTCGAACGCATAAGATACGTTAAGTTCTCAGAACAGCCCAAGGTAGGCCTGTTTTTTATGATATTAACCAACCCTGTCCATCTGTATGTCTGTTTTATGCCTCTCCATGTATTTTCGTGTGCAACCTGATGTGAAATTTAGGTACTAGCCGCTTGAAAACGAATTAGATCCGCCCATTGTTGGGGCCGTATGACGCCATATTTTGAAAAAGGTGTTCAAACGTCGTATAGCTTGTAGGATATTTCAGGTTCTACCTAGTAATACTCTAATGCTTCTAGTGGAGTTCCCGCAAGGATATCCTAGATATGTGTGGATGTAACAGCTAGAGGAGCTTGTAATAGGCTCACCTGTTACCATATCAATCAATTTAGAATAAGATGCCCAATCGATTTAACTACCCATCTGGCCGTATGTCTATCTGTCCTACGGTCGCCAATTATTTTTGTGTTATAAATGCAAGAACGAATTTCTCGGATATTTCATGGAAATTGACAATGAATTAGATCGTGTTTCGTGCTGAATAACAGTAATTTTTTGCCACACTTTCTCATGACGGTGGCAAGTGAAAACTGATCTAAAATAGTGATTTAACATATAAAAGAACTATATCAAGTTCTGACAACATGCATCCACTCTTTGGACCCTTTCCCGGATCTAAATTTTCGTATTTTATGACAAAGAGACTTTAATCGACTTAATATATGGTTCACGTCTGTTCACATTTTGGGCTGTCTTGTGAAGTGGTGTAATGTACTCAATACGTGGCCTTGTCCAAGTGTTCTATTTCAGCTTGTTCTTTCTTTTTTCTTTTCTAAATTAATCTTTATTGCAGAGCAGCCATGCCGTAAAACTACTGCCTTTTCTGATTTCATTTATTTTGTATTTTATTTTTGAACCTTATGTTGGAGTATTTTCCAGTACGGCTTTAAAATGCACCCCCATTATCAGTTTAACGCTATACATATTAATGAAAGAGTTCGATTTCGGCCAAGAGTAGGTGAATCGCTTAAAAAATGCTATAACAGAATGTAACCAATGTCTCTATCTTAAAAGCTACAAGCGCTCTCAGATGGTACTGTGGGGCTTAATATTTTCGTGTGGCGGTGATGCCTTACTAAATGTCGGACTTTTTCCTCATGGCATGGCATTATTCGGTGCGGCTCAAATATTCTACATAAGATCTTTTGGCTGGAGACCTTTGAAATTTTGGATCGGCGCTATAGCCTATTTAGCGGGGTTTGCAGGTAAGATGAAAGCCTTTAATTTGGACATTTTCCGTACAAATTTTTTATTTTGCATTTTTCGTTAAAAAGTACTTAGCATTATTTACGGCAAGTTGGATAAAGTGCTGAAAATCGGTGTACCGATCTATTCGTTACTGTTAGAGACCATGTGTTGGCGTTCTCTCGCTCGTATTTATCAAGGAGGAAATTTTTTCAATATCAGTTGCGGTATTGGCGGCGTACTTTTTCTTATATCGGATTCCCTAATCGGCCTAAACATGTTTATCTTAGCAACGCCCAGTGCTGGAGTAAGTGGTTTACAGTTTTTCTATTTTATATAAGATAATTATAATTTAGTTGGGTTTTTTGTCTTAGGTGAAGTTTGGGATAATGTTAACTTATTATTTGGCTCAATTGGGTATAACGTTAAGCACTGCCAACGAGTGTAGAGCATTAAATTCGAAATCTTCCGCAGCAACTATAAAGAATCGCATGAAAAATTCCCGCCTTCATGTTAACTCATAAGACTGATGTACATATACACACATATACATATATACATACATACATACATACATACACAATCGCAGACATAAATTTCAACATCCACCAATTACTGAACAAGAACTTCCATACACCTATATAAATGTATATATGTCTTCTGATAACTTATCCGTCAGAGCATAGTGTATTTTACTTAGCAAAGTCGTTATTGTTATCTTGTTATCTATATATCCATAGAAAATACTTTAGGAGAAAAAGTAGTTTCAACGTACAGTAGCAACAGATTACCGATATATATACATATATATATATATTTAAATATATATGACGAATAAATTTTTTTTTGAATTTTAACCTAAGCATTTCCAAGTCAATTAATTACACTAGAGGGGTGAGAAACGTTGTCAATGTGATAGTAAGGCAATTATAAGTCAATAAAATAGGTTACCTTCCTCTTCGACCGAAATCGTTCAATCGTTTGTATTAAGTCTATTTGCGTCATTAAAAATTGCCTTCGACGATGATCTGCAACAGAAATGATATATATCGGCTAATTGATGTATATTCTGAACATTGTATCTGTCAGACTAACATATGGGGGAGATATACGGCCAAATCGATTCTGGCTAACAAGAGGAAAGCGGATGATTCACGTGTAACCAACTTATGGCTGGTAAGCTTAATGAAAAAAAAAAAAAAAATTCGACCGTCATTATTCTCTGTCCATCCGGGAATATTAATTTTTGATTTCGCTAGAAATGAGATTCAGTTGAGTGCCTTTTTCCTTGTGCCTAGCGTAGTTTGTAATAATATGTTTTCACTTTAGGATGAAGTTTTAATAATCATGCATCTCCCCAATGGGAAAACCTCGTTACTAATTATGAGCCCAACTGCCAAAACGGCCAAATCTGTTTATGGAATGAATTATTATGATGTGTTCACGGAATCAATACTTCTTAGACTGTCTAATACGTATTGTAAACGGTGAATATTCATCCTAAAGAGAAAGTACGTTTTTTACATTCTACACTCTTATATTCAATGCATGCAGACACAGCGTTGCATTCATTTGGATTTAGTTCTATTAGTGTCTCTGTTTTCCATATCATTTTTATATATTAATAAGTAAAGTTTTTCAAAAGAGTTTTTATATATAAAAGTTGATTGCGGGGAGACGTCTTTCCTTTATTTTATGTTAAATATTATGACGTCCTTTTTCGATACTTGAATTTTATAACTAATAAATAATTAATTACATCGGATAGTCAATTTTTTTACAAAGGAAGAGAGAAAATCAAAATATAAATAATTTTATTAATAACAGCGCTCCGATTAACTTAAGGAATACTGCCTGCCTAACAAAGCAGAACCGAGGACAGGGCGAAACGTAATTCGAATCAAGAGAATAAGCTCAAAGCTTACGAACTCAGCTTTTGCATGTTGACAACAGAACATGCAAAACTTGCAAAATTCTGTTAACAAACATTTGTGTTGAAATGGTAACCAATGTTGCCAATAAGTTCTTTGAAAGTTTGCAATTACAAGCAAAAACGCTTCGTGGAATTGATCTGAATTTATTACATTCTTCGGGAATGCCAAAGAGATGTGTGCACTGTCAAATTTTATAGAAAATTTTACTATTTTTGACAGTTTGTAGACCTAACAGATCAAGGAAACAAGAAATGCTGTTAGGAATCTTGTAGCTGTAAATAGTAGTAGTGGCTTTGAAAATATCGCGAATCGTTAATGAAAATTGATTTATTCAGCAGGATAATCGCCTCGTAGGCAGGGGGAAGCACAGTTTTCAACTTCTTCTAAACATTTTCATTCATATGTCTAGTTTAGTGTTGATCCCGAACAATAATTGTGACTGTGATAAGTCAATGCGTAGCTACAAAGTTATAAAAGACGAACGAGAAGTAATAAATGACTTGAGTTTGACGTGCTAGTGTTCATCGTAAAATTTTGTGCGATATTCAACAGCAAAATAAAACAGAGAGCCTTCGATTCGCTATATGATTGTATATAGCGCTATCATATTATTATGCTTTGTGCACGATTTTACGGCACTTCTGATAACTAGAGTTAACTACATAAGCTAGAAACCTTATTTGATCCTTTTCTTGGTTTGGAAACTAGAATTGACTTAAGTAAGTGAGATGTAGATCAAGAAATTCGTCTTACGCCCTTTCCTTTTGCAAGTTTATCTGGGTGGAAACGAACTTTGACGTAAACGACTTTCTTCATCTTTAGAATTCATTCCATTCGAACAAAGTTCAAAAATTGACATGAAACGATGAGTAGTTTACGTTCGCGGAGATTACCTACAGCCGGTTACCTTGACATTTCAGTTAATACATAAAATAAACCTCTGTAGTTATTGGGATTATAAATTAGTTCGAGCCGCTTTTAAACAAAGAAGTCATACTTTCATTCTACACCTTAGAGTACCGCTTATACTGTGTCTTAGTAAGCGAATCGAATTAATTTGTACTCGCAATAACTTCAATTATTTCCGATCGTTATTCACGAATATTAAAAATGAATTTGTCTGAGAAATCACTTATATATCATTTATTTTATTAGAAATGTACGTGGGTGTGTGTGCAAAAAAGTGTTAGCGAGCAGTAAATAATTTTCAAAATAAAAACTTTTTAAAAAAGTACGCGATATTTAATGCGGTTATGGGTGCAGATATTGTGGTAGCAGGACTTCCATTATTGTCTGGAACCGTTGTTGTTGTTGTTTCATCTTGCAACTAAGAAAGCAAACCATTTATGAATAACAGAATTTTATGTATAGATTAAGTCGAGTTTTTAATATCCCCATGAATGCTATCGTAGTGAAAATCGCTTAGTGAAAAAGAAACCGATGTAAAATGCTACCCTCTTTATATATCCTACATCGAATCATTTATGTATGAAAGGACGTAGTTAGTCCTATTTGTAGAATCCTTTGCAAGGCAGGACAAACACTTATTCGGGTATTTTTCTATTTGTAAATCGCTCTGTGGATTAGGGAAGATTTAGGATTTAGTTTGATTTTCATCGAATTTTCGTGAACATCAAATTACAAAGTGAAAGGTTAACCGTAACTATTACTGGCAATTCTCTTAAGCGATTAATTTAATTTATTCTAAGACCGATTTTATTCTTCGAGACAATTAATGTCGATTTTGCTATGCGTAGATAGCAGGAACACGTGGCTAAATTGATTCCCCTACCCAGCACTGCAATAGTGTGTTCAAAAGAGGGTAGGATTTTCTAATATCAAGTCCCCCGGGCTTATCTAAATGGCTAACTTTCTTTTCTTCGTTTGCAGATACGCCCGTTTACTTTCATTTGTGAAGGTGCATTTCAACTAAAACAATGTTCCCGTAGCGCTTGTGTCAACTTCAAGATATACATTTGAATTTCGGTTGAAAAGAAGCTAAAAGAACCAAATGTGTGATAGAAAGACCAACAAATGTTCGCAAACCGAGAACGCAAGCGAAACGTAACCCTCAAATAATATTCAGTCAACAGAATCACTCGACTGAAAGAGTTTATATTGCACTACAACGCGATAATGGAAGAAAATGTAGTATTACTTTTTTTTGATCATAGCATTCTTTACAGGGTCTCCGATTCGCATTCACATGAGTTATAAATATTTAACAGAACTTGCATACTTCGTGTGATGTGTTGGGAAATAACTTACTTTTAATTCTAATATCGATTGTAATTCCTGACAACGATCTCTCTGATTATTGGCTGATAAAGCCAGCTGGCAGATGGTATCCGAAAGGCATTTGTTATTGCAGCCAATAGACAATTTGGGATCAGCCAAAGTCACTTTGAACGACCAAAACTAAAGTTAGAGAAAACTTTTTCTTTAACACAACACTCTTGAGGACAATAATGGGAAAAGTTCACACACTTTACGCAAAAGATCCGGATTTTCGGCCATAACGTTTAACCATTGATCGATACCCGCCGGACTTAGATCGGTAGTAAAATCTGAAAAATCATATTCTTTAAACCAGCGCGGAGTACCCAAATCGTTTTGCTCATTGGCTTCCGTTAGATTGAAAATCCAAGTTTCGTGATCAACAACTTGCTACAAAATCGAATTAAAAAATAAAAGAAATTAAAATGAAAGCAAAGGAAAGAGAATTGTGTAAGCATACGAAAGTTTGAGGTTCCACTTCATATATCCTGTAGTTGGGATTTTTATAAGAGTACGGCGTCAAACTTCCTCCATTCCAAGATATAGCCATAGCGTGACCATATTTAGAATAGTGCAAAAGCATTTCATCTCTGTGCGTATGGCCATTGAAAATACCGCTTATAACGTTACTGAAACGTTCAATGATACGATTATATTCACGCGCCCAAACCGGCCAACAATCTTTACCGCCCGAAGGTATGTGAGCCAAGATATGAACATGTTCATTATTTTTCTCGGCCGCCAAGAGAGTGTCATGCAGCCATTGCAACTGAGGTAGGCTCGTCTCTTTACCGTTGTAATAGATCCACCAGTTAAATATATAACAGTCCATATTAGATAAGGAGATAATACGAAAACCGGGCCTTGGTGTGGCTGTATAGTAGCCTCCTTTTAATGTAGTATTTCTGGCCTCAGCAGGTAGCCAATCGGACCACAAATCCCATAAGTGTTCATATAACCAGACAGAAGAAAAATCTGATGGAACATTTTCGTTACCAAATCTACATTAGAAAAGTTTAAAAAAGTTTTGACCTTTAAAAAAAAAAGTGGGACAAGAAAGAAGATTTCAAAATCAATTTACACATTAGCAGGATGGGCTTCATGATTTCCTATCGCTGGATAAACTTTTATGTTTCCGAAATGCTTCGATAGCAAATCAAAAACTTCGGTAATAATTTCTTTATTACTGTCTTGTGTTGTCGACCATACATTATGCGGGACTATGTCGCCCGTATAATAAATATAATCAATTTGACCTTGAGTTTGAATATGCTCGAAAGCATTTACGATTAAGCGCATAGGTGCGTCACAATCACGATAATCTCCCCAATGACCTGCGCCAAGTTGGTCAGAAATATTCATATTGCCTGCGTTACGACAGCATAAAGGCTCTTCGCAATCGGCAAGAGAGCCTTCTTTATAATCCGGATCGTAGTGTATATCGCTAAGGTGTAAAATCTTTAAATCATTTGCAGTCTTTTGCGGAATCTCATCCTTTGGTTTAGTTAACTGCCCCGTTGTATTGTCAACTTCTACGCTCCATTCGAATTCCTCTTGTTTCACTGCGCAAAACGAGATAGGCAGCAATCCACATATAGAACGAGCGTCGGCTTTTGAATTCATTATAACGTAATGTACCGTTGGCCAATTGATATCGAAAAGACCGGAACAAACGTCAGGCGTTTGCAACTGAAATCGCTGACAAAGTTCCAACATTAAGTCTTTGGTGTTACTTTCGGCATTCGGACCATTCAATTCCCCATTCTCGTCACGAAACATGTGAGTTATAATATTGACGACAGCCTGACAGGTGGTACACATAAAGAGTTGATCTTTGGTTTTCCACTCGGATATGCTAGTGGTAAAGATTTCTTTAAGTGTATGCATATTGGCCAGTTTGTTTGATAGGGCTTTCAGGGTCTCCGATTCATGGCCAGTTTTTAGAAAGTTTATATATTCCTCAGAGAACTCGTTGGCAATATCGGCTGCAGGATAACCACAAACGAAAAAAAATTCTTTAAACATTTAAGACAAACAACTGCATTAACTTTGAACAACACTTTGTGTTTTTCTGTTACAATCGAAAATTATTTTAAAATTTATTGCACTATAAGAACATAAGAATCATAAAAGTTAAACAATTTTTTATTTATTGCTATAGCGAGCTTAATAAAGCAGTTACCAGCGAATACCCACTTAAATGACTGATAAATTTTATTTAAATATGCAACTGGAATTAGTTAGAATAGCAATTCAAAAGAGGGTAAGGAGTAAGCAATAGTGTTTTATATGAATTTTTGCTAAGTTAGTGGAAAATTGTGCCGACTCGTGAACGTTCGTCGCACATCTTGGATGAAATGATTAGATTCAACTATGAATGCAATCGCGTATAAAATTTTATACGAACTCACATATAGGTGTTACAATCGATGAGCGCCTGTTGGAGGCAGAAACATTTTGAAAACAAGGAAAAACACTATTCGGCAGGTATTCGGCAGGGAAAATCTTCCGAGTAGACGAATGGAAAGAAGAGGCCTTCTCGACCAACCTAACGTCACTGTCTGTGGAATGTGTGCAAATGACAAGACCTAATCAAGCAAGTGCAATCCTTAACTCCTCAGCCCGCCGTCATAAGTAGTTACGAGTAGACGAATGGAAAGGAGAGGTCTTATAGAATACGCTGTCCCCTCTACCAACCTAACGTCACCGAATGTGCAATGTGTACAAATGAAAAGACTTAGTCAAGCAAGTGCAATCCTTAACCCCCCACGTGTTAGTGAGTCCGTCGTCATAAGTAGTTTTTTTTTTTATCTTAATAACGTTATATGTGAACTTTTGTGACTTTTTTTTGCAATTTGAATATTAACTACAGTTGAATAATAACTGCAGGTCAAATTGTATTGGGGTTTGTTTTTTTGGTGCGTCCTGCACATTTTTCAGTGGTATTTAATAAATGTCGAAGTCTCTCTGCAAATTCTAAAACACAAAATGCCGTATAGTGTTTCTTTGAACGTATTGTTAATATCAACAACAACAATCAGTTATTTTGAAAGTCGCACTCTCAAGGTTAACAAGCAGAAATTCAACCAACGAGACCAAAGGCCAATTGTTACTCACATGATCTTCCAAATATAATCGAATCATCGTCGGTAAGATCTTCAGTGAATTTCTGCAAACTCACTGAAGCCACCATTACACTAAACAACACCACAGATAATAGTTTTTTAAGCATTTCTCGTTCGCTTTGACGTGCTTCAATGTGATGACAATATGATGGTCAGTGGTCTCGGTCTAGGTCTAGTACACGAGTCGAAGACTGAAAAGGTACTAAACTTTTTTCGATTAAAATGTAGTTAATTATTATTACTATTGCTGTTCTATTGGCGTGACATTTTCATTTTCTTCACTAAATTACCTTTCAATAAATGTATAAACTTATCATTAATATTGCACAGTAAAAAGATTAACAAAATCAAACATAATGTTATCACACGAGATAAGTTAATAAAACAGGTGCCGTTAGTTAGGATCGTTTAGAATTCCGACCCTGCACAGACATTACAAAACGATGAATGAAAACTTCAACATTTCTCCGATTTAATGAAATGAAAAGTTTTCAATAAAGATTTCAGTGTTAAAGATAATCCGTAATATCTATGAAGAGAGCGTTGTTCATTAACTCGACTAATGGCACTAAGACAAACAATTGCGTATACGCACGTTATATAGCCTCTGTTGTATTTGTTATCGTACACATGTTTGTTGTTTCTTCTGCTTTTAAATGTACTCAGTTTCACTTATTAATAAACATAAATAATAAACAAAGATAAGATCTAGATATTGTTGACATAACAAATATCAATTACTAAGTGAGTAATTATGGATTTGAAAATTTACGGAATTTCTTCATAACTTTAAAGTTTCTTCAGATGTTTACATATAACGTCTGAACATGTGAAATACTTTCAAAGATACGAACGTGTCTAATTGACAGCTCAATTAACCTTCAAGAATGCAACAAACAAAAATTTGTGATTTCTAGAAAACAAGTTGAAATCTTAGAATGCAATTCTCTAAAGGCTCGATGCCAAAGATTGACGTTTTCTTGCGAAATCTTATGAAGAAGGAGAAGGAGGAGGAGGAGGAGGAGGAGGAGCAGAAAAAGGCCAAAGTTGCAGGTCGTCTTGTTGTTCTAAAACAACTACGAAATGTTGAAAATTAGACCTTTTTGCGATATGAAGGGGAGGGGAAAAACTAAACCAAAGTGATCCAAAGTTAAAACAGTGACCTTACATAAGGACCATTATTTTGGATATTGAAAATTATAATTTTTTGGCATATGAAGGCTTATCTTGCTTTTGCAAGCAAACTTATATGGGAAGAGCGTCAGAAGATAATTCGATCCTATTTTCACATTCATTTAATTGTGAAATTTTCTTTTCTTGTCAACAATGCTTGGTATTGTATCATATTACTCCAAAAATTGCAACTTCTCGCTTGAGCCTTAAACGGACAGACAGACGGACAGGTTTACATTTATTCGAAAATGATCTTGGCATAATAAGAAGTAGGTTCATCTCAACTCGATCCGTCCTTTATCCCTTTAGAATGATAAATACAAGGTGATATTTACGCCAGATGGTGGGGTTAGGAATGCTTTTATAAAATTGTATGTTGCAGAGACTCTGTTCTATCCTTAGGAGTTAAAAATTGTTGCTCCCTTAAGGAGTAGAAAATGAAGGTTTTGTTGCTTTAATTGCTTTTGCATTTGCAATTTATTTTCTCGTATTAGTAGTTGAAATAGATTTTTTTGTACCCTCCAGTGAAAGTTGGGCATCTATTCGTTTTATCGAGATGTTTGCAACAGGCAGGAGGAAGCCTTAATGCATTATTACACTTCGTCAGTATCAAAATGCGAACCGATTCGAAGATGTCTGACCCTTCGTTAATGTGCTTGTATGTGTGGTAAGTACAATAATGATTGAAAAAATTAAGGTACTGTGGCTTTAAGTTTGCAAAAGCATTACAAGTTCTCGCAGCTAAGGTGTGATTGTGAAAATCGGCCAATCTAGCCAGAGAGGATGCTTACAGCAGAACATAACCTGAGGAATATTGCGGTTTTTAAAAGAAAAAAAAAAAAAATCGCTTCTTTGCTTATTACTCATAAACCACAAAAGATGAAACGATGAAAATTTTTTAATATTTTCAAAAAAAAAAAAAAAAAAATCGCTTCTTTGCTTATTACTCATAAACCACAAAAGATGAAACGATGAAAATTTTTTAATATTTTCTAAAGGTTATCCTGCAGTGCCTCTAAGGTATTGGCAA
The DNA here is from genome assembly GCA_000688715.1 of Glossina pallidipes. Lineage (NCBI taxonomy): Eukaryota > Metazoa > Arthropoda > Insecta > Diptera > Glossinidae > Glossina > Glossina pallidipes. Next base: position 278,858 of record KK499845.1, on the reverse strand, counting down.
TGGAAAAATATCGGCCGCGCGCTATCAAATTTGTACAGCATCGAAAGTTCATTCTTCGTTTTGCTTTTTCATTGAACAAAGGTGATGGGTGCAAAAGATTCGATATAATTTTCCCACTTGCTGTTGTTTTTTTAAACTTTCAGTTGCTTTCACTTTTGTTTATTTTAAGTTTGTTTCGTGTACATTCTCGTTATATTGGATAAAAATCTTATTTACTTTTGTTCAACAACAAGTTTTGTTTTCACTTTTTGTTGTTCTTTTCATTTTCATTTTCATTTGGAATGTTTTCGTTTTTTTTTTCCCTTATCGTGTGCTCCTATTGTGTGCTGGTTAAACATGTCTGTCATACAAGTAAACTTATTTGGCAGGAAAACATGCAATAATGTGTGCATCACGCTTCGCTTTTTAAATAAACCCACGTTACGTTTCATTTCGCTTCTCTTTAGAGCGTTTTTCTTGCGGTTGTTGTTGCCGTTACCGTTGCCGACGTTATAAACGCAATTTTTGGGGATTAGCCACACGGTAGAGAAGGGAAGTGAGTATGGCATAAGTGTGAAGAAAAAAAAGGAAGCATATGGAAAAGGGTCAATGTATGAGCGATTAAACAAGCTTCATGAAAACGATGCAACTACTAATCGGCCCTTTTCATGTCAAGAATTCAGTCAGTCAGCATAGCAGCCAAGCGTATAGACCTGCATATGTTAATGCAACGCAATTTAAAGTTGTTTGCTAAAATTAATGCACGAAAAACGTGTACGCTTTAAAGTGAGCTATTAAATATTTGCCAGAGACAGCTTTAGAAAAATTAACAATCGCGGTTATAGTTTAATGCAAACAATACCGTAAGAGCACACACCTTACCATTGACTGCATTCTTCCTGTTTTTTATTTCAATTTATCCATTCGGCGGATTTTCGCTTAGGACAGAAGGGTAGAGAAGAGCAGAATTTTGTCCTTTCAATTTATTAGCTAAGCAAAGTGAAAATTTTGTACGTTAGGTGTCGTCCCTAACACTAACAGATTTGTTTGTGAAACGAATAAAGTAAAACATTTTAGTTATTAAGAAAAGTGCAATGCTATGATGTAGTAACAAATGTCACCTCTCTATTATTAACATGAGATCAATGTCTTGCAGACTAAACAAACAGCCTCACACTTCGGCCAATTGACGGCAAATTCGCAATACCGCCATATACTATACCGCTAGTGTACAATAACTGCAATGAATTATTTCCACCGGCCACAAATATTTGAGTCTTTCTTGAAAATGATACGAGTTGACGGTTCCTTTTTCTTCGTTACGGCACTTTTCGTTGGTGACCTTTAATACCATTTTATTGATGATAAAGTTTACAACTCAGTATAAAGATTTATTATTATTTTATTTCACACGTTCTAGTTTTAAACTTATTGCAAATTGACTATAAACTGACTGCTGTTGGGTAGCAATAAATTGTCACCTGTTAGTGTTTTACAGGTCAAAGGCAAACAAAACTTATAAACGGAATGGATAATAATAATTTATATCCGGAGAACTGTAGCTAAAGCTATATAACTAAATTATTTGCTATTTAGGTAAACGAATGTTTGGCTTGAAAATATGTAATGAAAAGACGCTAACAGTGATGCATAAATCAGTCATAAAACAAATAACAATATTTGGTAAGGTGTATGGGAGAGATGAAAGTAAGTTCCTTTTTATTCTCAATATTGCGGCCACATTTTAAACATCAAAATTGTTCTGTCCAGATCGACGTTAATGCTTTCACTGTATATCTATCGTGTATTTTATATGTTGAGTTCAATAAAAGTGAAGCAAGAATTTCAGGAAACTCTGCTAGTGAAGACGGTCCTACTACACCCAGCTACAGTAATAAACCAGATTCTATTTATATTCAATTGTGTTGGAATATTTAATGTGTTATTAGTGCTAAATTTAGTGAATAGAGCGCACGAAAATTGAGTCGCAGAGCGTTGTTTCTCAACGAAGAGTACTGATGGCCATGTGCATAACGTTGTACTTAGAATCTAACTGCAATAAATGTGCTATCGGTATTCTTTTCTTTTTTTGGAAATCGTACCATTCTTATTGAAAATCCCTGTATAGCTCACCATCTTCCGTTTTCACTATTAGAGCGTGTTTGGAAAGTCCCTCGCTTTGTAATAATAATATCTAGCGGACCTGTCGTCTGCCTTAAAATGTAATATTTACACAAAGCATGTAATATCTGTAATAATAAGTATGGTGTGTATGTGACCGTGTGTGTATTGATGCAGAAAGAAGAAAAACGAATGGTACAAAAAGAATTTCTTATTTTCTTTATTTTTTTTTTTCTTCCTTTACTGTTCATTATTTTAAGTGCACCTGAATATTGCTCCAAGCTGACTCATCATAATGCACTGTGGGAAGCCATATAAACATAATGCAATAGAAAATCCTGCTCTTAAGCACTTTACAGCTATTTCTATGAACATAAACTTAAGGTTTTTTTTTTTCAAACAAGAAAGAGGCGGTAGTGAAACTGTTTGCTTTCTGTTTTTGGACTAAACGACTTTGTGATAATTTAATCTTTTCTGTACATATATATATAAAAAAAAAGAAAACGAATGAGTAAAGATAGCAATTAGATTTGGCTTAAATCGTAGCTTCTCGCACTCATCCCTGACATGTTTTTATATCCCACACTTGGTGTATAAGGGTATGTGTATTGTATACGTACATGCATTTGAGATAGAAAGTCCTTTTGCTGTACCGCTCAATTTTGAATCGACCTAAGCTTGTCTGTCCTTCCGTCCATCCGACTTCTTGTTTTTTGTTGAACTTACAGGTCGTAATATTTTATATTTTTCGATGAAATTTGGTGCATTGACGTGTTCAAGTCCAAGGACAAACACTTAAAAATGATAGAGATCGGACCACTTTTTCGATCATTCCCCCCATCAAGCCTTATATTGAAGTCATATTTTGCAAAATATGAATAATTGTATTAAACAAAGTAGTGTGGAGTGTTTAACGCTACACGATGTGTCCCGTTATACTATTTTTGCTTGTTCATATCTACTTTAAGTGAAAGCAAAGTTTTAAAGTACGGAAAATAGATTTCATTCAAACCTTTACAAGTCAGACTTGTACATACACATAAACATATGTTTATATAATTTGAACTTAACGTTTGATGCAAATTCGCGCCAGAGGGAACTAAGTCTAGTTGTATCCTCGAATTTAGGAAAATAATCATCAATTAATGCCTGCACAATGTTTTGTTTTATATGTACGTGCGTCTTGCATATATTCAGACATAAATGTCTATATATGTATTCACATCTGTAGGCGATGACAAAGTGGATATAAATGTACACATAAAGTATAAACGATGCAATGGGACAAGGCGACTTAGCCGAACGCAATTCTTTAGCTATCTCTTTGTTATATAAATGCTTCCTTATTATATGGAGGAGTTAGGATAATAGATCTCGGTGTACTCTAAGTTTCCTAAAGTCAAATTATGATCTTCAGCATAAATTCAATCTCGTTGGTATATAACAGGCTTATTTTTTGCATCAACGTTTATATAGAAGTGGTTAAAAGAATGATGGAATTTCGTTAAAATGTTGTTTTCTCGCAAATTTTTTACGTATCACAACTTTCCTATAATTGATCGCTGTGTAGAGATCGACTGTAAAAATGCTTGAATCGAATTTATTTTAAAAATCGCAAATTCTGAGCAAAGGGCAAATTTCATTGTAATATGTATCGAAAATTACGCATACACACGGAAGGACCGACATGCTTAAATCGATTTAAAAGATAGCTCTATCTTAACATCTTCCTGATGTTACATATAATCACACGAACTTAATACACCATTGTACCGAAAATGGTGCGGTTATAATGATAGAAAAATTACATTTAACTGAACGACCTGTCACAACCACATCAACTTTTCTCCAAAAATTTCCTTGTAAAACAATAATACAACAGGAATAAGAATCGCGTAAGGCTTCACGTGCACCTTTATTCAAATAGTGTGTAAGAAATTTCTGCGAAACTCCATCAACTTGCTAATGAAAGTTGATTCGGAACAGTTTAACACTTTATTACTTAAACGTATGAAGTTAATCAAGAGATTAAGAGAATTAATTATTTAATAACAGAAGGAAAGCAAGGGTTAAATTGTGGTAAACTTTGTAAGAGACACACTTACCATTTTCTTCTTCTTACTTTCTGTTGAAGGTGAAGTACCCGGTGTCTTACGATATTTTTATGGTATTGTGAGCTGCTAAGTACTTAACAACCAACTGATGCTGGCTTTAGTGTGCTTGTGTAACATGTCAGGAGAGGACACTGAAAAGAAGACAAATGAAAAGAGTTTTATAAGGATATGAATGCTAGGACATTACTTATTATTTCGACAATGAAACTTAGAATCGCCGTAGTGCTTGCTTTAAAGGATAAAGTGAAGCGAATCGATTTTTGTTTCTTAAATTTTTGTAATCTTAAGTTAATTAGCTGCAAAGAGGGAACTTAGAAAAAGTAAAAACAAAGTAAATCTTGCAAACGACTTTCAAATAATGACTTAGCCAATTATCAGTGAAGCAGTTGAACATCAGCTGGTTTGAGGAAAATTGCAAAAAACCTGAACATTTTTTGCATTCTTACGCTTCTCACCGCATTACAAATAAGAATTTCAGAAATAAGAAAATTCATAAAAAGACAAAGAACATATGTGGATAAATTCTATTTGCTCATCTCAATCAATTATATGGGTATTGACTTGGCGGCAAAAGCTATTTTGGGGCTCTCTTCGTCTTGCGACGGTCTGTACTGAACTGCGACCTCAACTAAAATAAAGTCCGCCTACACATTCGAATGTACTTCGCTGACCATTTCATTTGCTTTTGCGGTCAGCGAAGTACATTCGAGTTACAATTATAAAATTGTTGCTTGAAAATGTCTTGTACGTAAGGCGGTCCAAACCGTGAACCGAAATATTGCGGTTCCTTTTTTTCGGGGAATTTTCAATTTAGTTTTGGCACTGGTTTGCACTTTTTGCCAGATGGATCTCTACTCTACTCTACATTGTAGTGGACGTGCCTGTTAGTTTATAAGGAGTCTGCTCTACATTATGATCAATGCGTAGGTCTTGGATCGTCGAATCATAAATAATAGAAGGACGCCGCGTTAGTTCGTGTCGGTTAGAAATTGAGAAAATAGAGAGGGGGAGCGGTAAAAAACAACCTCCTAGCTTAAGAAAAAAGTTCGTGTCCTTTTTCTTATAATTTGAATACATTTTCGTCTTAAACGAAGTATGTGCTATTTTGACCCAAAACCCTTCGTATTTTAAGCTGTATTTTAGTGTCCACCTTTAGGCGATTATGTTCAAAACTAATTTTTTGTGTAATGCATTGTTCCGAAACAAAGCCTTCTTCCAGTCTTTGAAGAATCTCATTGTCTGTATCAAGAATTGGTCGAAGCAAGAGGGCCAGGCATCGAAAATTCCAGGGCGGAAACGGAGCAGAGCAAAGCACGCGCATTACTGATTTTCATAAGAAATTTTCACCTAAAATCCCACGAATGTTTCTGACAAGCTTACCGAAAATTGTCGCCTTAAGCCAAATGTATTGAATTGTTTTAGAATTTTGACTCATTTTCGAAATGCAGTTAATTTCGATTGAATTATAAAACATTTGAAAGTACAACTCCTTATGGATTGTCATGTTTTGAGCGCTCTATTATTGGGTTGCTCGCCTTGATACTGCCAATGTTACGTGACTCAAAAGCGATTTGTTTTGAAAAATCGCTATGAATTTTTTTCTTAATGCAATATGTTTCGCTTTGTCAGTTACTTTGTTAATTAACTCGATCCTCTTGCGCATTCAGAGCCCAATTAAGAAATGATGTAATAGCCCAAGATGAAATTAATTGAAGTCCATTAATACTGAACTAAACATCAAGTGCAATATCAAGTAGTGGTCTTCGTTGATTAACAAACAACCTAAACACACGTTCATACGGTAAGCTCTTCAAACAATGAACACTATTCGTACTTCTACGATAATGGTGGAAGTTCTCGAGCTACATACAAATATATCGATAGCATTCGAATTTTTTTTTTTCTTCACTTGTGCTGCCAAAGGTTTTGTAATACCTTGGCCAGCCAATGGCGGTAGAAATTGCTTTTTAACTTCCTTTGATGTAAGTGGATTGATGCGAGTGCCAATGCATGCATGAGCAAACGGAAATTGTATCTCAAATAGCGGATATTGTGAATCTTTTACCACCGCCGGCAATTTTTAAGCTAAATATCAAGTGAGAAGTTTTTCACAAGATAAACACGCAACTATCTGTGCTACGATGCCAGGCAAAGGCCTGCATATTGAATCTTAAGGTGCACACGAATACAATGTTTGAGCGTGGATGTAATGCATGCATGAACGCATGCACACATAAGCCTACACTCTTCTCCGTTCAAGGATATTAAAAATTAACTTAATTGTTTGTGAAACACGTTTATTTCGCAATGCTTTGCGACATGGCGGTGTATCACAGATTTAATATGCGCCACGTTCGGATGATGTTTTAAAATATGACTCTGTCAACTCTTGCGCGCTCACAATATGTTACAATGTGTTACCTGATGCGATAGGTGAGTTTCATTGACGCTCAATTGTTTTCAGCAAAATTGAAGCTGACGTCTTTGCATGATAGATAGATACACTGTCTCATTGACAAGGCGATGAAGAAATTGTATTAAGGATGTAATTTCAATATGTTATTTATATTATCCTGTTCTCTTGCAATTTTATTAAAACAATTCCACATAATTACTTTCAAGGCAAAAGTTTTCCTTTACAAAATAATTTACATGAAGCCTAAGTTAAATAATAAAGCGATGGCGTACTGTCGTACACTGAATAAAATATTTTTTTTACCTTTTTTCATAAAGAAGAGGTCCTATGACTTATTTTTATAGATATTGTGCTTTCACTTAAACCGTCCTACCAACCTATTTTATATATTATACGTAGACTATCGTTTCGTTTGTCTTTGCTAAAGAGTCGATGCTCAATTCTTTGCAAGCACAACTTCTTCGCACAATGACCGCAATTCCCATGTAATTTATAATATCGAGTATTACCTATAAATTCACTATAAATATTGCACAACGTATGGCTGCGTATGCTCTCTGACATGATCGAATACAACACGGGATTAAACATTTGCGTAAAGAGAAAAAATTAAAGACGAAAAGATTGCTCACTAACGCAGAAAGAAATTGAGGAAATTGTATTCGGCTATGATCGTACCTTTTGTACCCATCAGCATTAGCTTAAAAAGATGAACTTTAGATATTTTGTAATTCTGGTTGGGTGTAAGTGATTTTTTTTTTTTTGTCTTCACTCTCATACCCGGTACGGTACGATTGAGGATAAAAAAGACGAGACAATTTTTGAAATTTTATCTTTTTTGGTTTGTGTGTAACGAGCACAAAAATATTAGGAATAGAAGTGTTCTCAGCTTATCCTGTAAACTGCTGTAGATATGTGCTTTGACTTATTTGGTCCACTACCAATGCTAATGTACTCGTATGCGATTCCAATGTTTGGGAATTGTAATGTTTATCACACAGACGGACAAATGGACGGAGAGACATCCCTAAATTGAACCACAATTTAATATCGATCAACTTTATATATATATCATAGGTACTTTAAAAGATCTTTGAAGCGTGCGTCTGGAAACGTTTACGAATGTTTTGATAAAATAAACGCACCTCCAACGTTCGAAAGGAAAGAAAAATCTCATTAATTCGCAAGAAATTTGTCATTTTTCTGTTGCTTGTTATACGTCGTAATATTCAAAACCATTAATTTCTTAATATTCGTTTTTCGTATAACTCATAATGGAAACCTGATTACCTTGATGAGAATGAAAGAGTGGCGTCGAAGGAAGGTGAAGAAAGAACGTAAAGAAAACATAATTTTCTTGAGTTGATTTGATTTGAAATTGTGTGAAAACACGCTGAAGCTGGGGTAGTCTTGTTGACATGTTAACTAACATCTTAAGGATGACTGCATACTCCATCGACGACTAGCGCACATGGGCGCATACACGCTTTCGATTTAATGCATTCGCCATTGAATACAATTTCTATCACAAGTGCATAGAAATAACATCGTCACCCGTGCTTTTCATGTTCTCATTGCTATTGACTTTCCTCTCCCCCCTGCTTGCTTCTCTTTCGCTCATTCTTTTCAATTTATTTGCGTTTACCTTTAATTTTATTTCTTAACACATATCTATATGGACGAACTTTCAGTTAAGAAAATATTTTTATATATTTTTGTAGACGAAGGTTGAGAAGAGGTGTGTGAGCGTCTCTTTTTCAAATAACTTCACATTGCCGATAAATTTATGTAAGAAACTATCACAATAAATAAAAGAGGAACAGTGCATTAACATCAGCGTCAACCTGTTGCAAGTGTTTGCCCCACACAGCCAGATAAGGAATAAAAACACATTCTGCCGGAGGTTGAGTGTACTATTTGTAACATTTGCATGGCAAGGGAAAAAGTTACGGTGTATTGGTGACAAAGAAATTAAAGCGACATATTTCGACATTTCTTTTTCGCCCAACTTTTGTAAACCTTAGACAATCTGAAGCTATTGTGTCTTACAAGGGAACAAGTGACGTGAATATCCCCGTTTTGAACTTCTGTCGAAGCTTATTATTTCCTGGCTTTCCTAGCGTGATTAAGAAACTGTAAAATATACTCTCGTACAAGCATCTTGGATCAGTCTTGAGGTCCTCAAATTGGGTCTTTTCAATTTTATTCCATTGTCTTGCAGCCCGTAACAGAATTCTATAGCGATGCATCATCGTAGGATTTGATCGACATTGTAAACGAAACGAAACACAGGACTATTACAGAGAGTAAATGGCTGGCAATAAGACCGGTTCTGTTGCGTCGCCCTCGGCTGCCGTTAAATTGAAAATTTTATACTCAAACTAAAAAGGAAATTTTGAACTGCTTTAGGATGTAAATTCGTTGGACTATGCTCTCTGGCGAGCCAATGGCGACGTTCTGTTTAATACATATGATCTGCCGGTTATATCACCCACTATTTCAATTTAAATTCCTATCAATTTCCTGTCATTCGATAGAAATCACTTTATATCTATCCTGTTCCGTATGTAAACTATAGAAGCTAAAGCAGACTCAATCTTCACTCTACGATAGCAAAAATCGGAAAAAGAAAGTGCATATCGGCTGCAGGCCGCGCCGGCTGACTTTCTTAAGACCGACGTTGTCGGTTGGCTGAATTTTTAATCGAAATTTATATCATAGGCTTTTAATAGGAAACTTTCCTGCCTAATCTATATAGGAATTTTTTCCTACTTACAGCTAACTTTATGCTAATCTTATAAAGTACATGAGATAATTTCCCTTACGTACGAAATCACTTTCAGTCTTCAGACCTAAATCGGTTTATACTTTTCATCCTCTTAGGCGGAAGCTAGCTAGCTACGTCTCTTCGTTTGTTCTTGTGTTCTTGGAAAACTTAAAATCTTTGCATACGAGATAGGTCTTCGGGTCGTCTTAAGTTGTCCGTCAAATTTGTTTATTGCAAAAAGGACGCCAAAGGTGGACGGACGTTCGCTTCCATTTCTTTGACTTCGCAGACATTTTCAAACAGATTAAACTCATTCTTAAATGCTATAAAGGATTAAATGCCTAAGATAAGCTTTTGATGAAATAATTTTTAATATTCTTTCAGCATTAAAAGAGAAAAAGTTTTTGCGATAAATTTAAACTGAAAAGTATTTAACTCATTCATTCAAAGCTACAAAAAAAAAAGAAGAAGAGTTTTCCAAAAGTTTCGTGTTTCTTCGAAAAAAAAACACAACAGAGGAGGGAAGGAAGGAAAAGCATCGTTGTCATGTTAAACAACAGCAATGTCTGTCTGTCTTTCGGTCTGTCTTCGCTAAAATAAAAAAAAGCAAAAGCAACTATAGCAGCGATTTGTGTTTTGTGCAAACTTTACTCGAAATAATATTAAGTTCAAAAAACCACTTACAATAACAGCAAGCTACACAAAGATGAATTTATAGAGAGAAGTCGTCTTTCTCTGTAGTATATGTAGTATATGTGTAATGTGAGCTGGGAGTAGTTGGTGTGTACGCGAATGCTCGATTTCTTGTTGTTTATGTTCCACGGTTCAGTGCAATACGTTGTGTGCTTCTTTATAACATAAGTAGGTAAGAAAATGAATTTTTATTTATATTTCTGCCACCACGTGGAGTGTTCTGTTTTCTCGTAAAGAGACGCGTACACGCACATACGTGTTCATTGTTGCAAGTAATGCTTAAATTAAATTTTAATGTTAAATTGTTTCTTCTAGATACTCTCAAGCCTCGTAACATGATTAAGCGTCTTCTTCAACTTTTTTTTTATTTATTTATTTATTTTTTGCTTAGTTATTTACAACAAATTCAATTTAAGAAAAAATTCAATTAATCTGTGATGGAAAGTTAAAAAACACAAAAATTCGTAAATCTTATAATAAATACGGATACGTAGCAGAGTTTTGGAAACTTGTGATAAAAGAACGAAAGCCTTAGATTAAGTGATGCGGCAATGTAACGAATAATAGACAAGAATTAAGTAACGGTCGTTTGGCCTTCTTTTTATTTTTCGCAAAAAAGGACACTTTTAGTGCAGCAGTCTTAAAGGATCGTAGAAAGCTCCCTATTCAAAAGGAAAACGTGGCGATATATTCATTTTCCGCTCGTGACAAGTCAAGCTCCCGTATATCGATACAAGCAAGTAAACTGTTGATAAACTTAAATTGATTGACAATTTGTCATATAATTCTAGTGATTTCGTTTGATATGTGCTTACACTCGGAGAGTTAATTAGAAGGAAATGGTGGAAGAGCATGCAAAATTGTTCAGTTTTGGAAAAACTCTAGAAAAATGAATTTCAACAGCTTTCCTATCTCTTTTTCTGCCCTCAATTCTTTCTAAGTGTGTTACATGAATATGGGACATCCCCTAAGTGATATATATATATATATATATATGTATATATATATATATATATATATGTAATATATATATATGTAATATAGATAATCTATAAAAATGTTTCGACTATCAGAGCTTACAGTTTGAAAGAGAATGAAAGCGATTTTAACGCTAAGTTAAACATAAATACGTGTGTATGTACGCCGTGTTCAACCGGACCTGAAATGGTCCCTATTTTTGTTATATCAATCGAAGAGAGCTATTTTGTAAATCGATTGAAACATGTCTGTCCGTTTGTCTGATATCTTCCCATGTATTTTTGTGTTAAATCTTGATGTTGCCTTTTTCGAAATATTTTGATAAAAATTATTACATCAACCTGTTTACATACACTATCCATCATGCATACGGACTTCAAATAAAGGTTAAGATCATTAACACGTATTACGCAACGCAATTATAATTGGGCAGAAGATGCTAATGGATATCTTGGATGCTGGGTTATTGAAACGAATAAAAGCACCGATATTTGCATTCTATAAATATATGAAAGTTCTTCGGACTCGCGATCTCAGTATTAACCTTAAACTCTGATTTCTAAAATGTTACATTTAGCCCATTTTGCTCTCCGCAATGGAGACATGGACGTTAAAGATAGCTGACATGAATAGACTACAAAACAACAAGTAAGTACTTCAAAAAATCGATAAAGATCGAGGACTAATAACAAGTGCAGAACGCAGGAAAACATTGTGTTTGGGTCACATAATCCGAAATCAAAAAAACACCACTGGCTGTAGTTCATACTATTAGAGAAAATCGAAGAAAGTCGTGGTGTAGACAGGAAGCAAGAATCTTAGCTTCGCAATATGTATCAATGGAAGGGCATAAGTAGTGCAGGACATTTGCTAACAGCTGCAAGCGATAGAGACGTGTTTTCTGAAATTGTTAGAAACATTGTATAGAACATCTTGATACACTTACACGTGCTCTTGTACATGTTTAAATATGCGTCATATAGATAATTTTAGATTTTAAATAAAATAACAAATTGTACGGTCGCTAACATTCAATATCGGATAGGCAGATAAAGAAAAATATGTTTGAGCTGAAAGACTAAGTTTAGTGAAAATGATTTGAGTCGAACCTTCTTTACTGCCCACCTTTTCCCATATATGATATAAAAGGAAATTAGGATTTTTAGTCGCTCTCGTTAAAAGAGGATGTAAAGATAACGTGACCTTCGTACACGCTACGTAAATGTAGAAATCTTGAGTAGATTATCTCTCTTTGATCATCCTCCCATATTAATCTTATCACAATAATATAGGCTGGCTGGCTGGCTGTACATGGCAGCAAGAAGTAATTTTTGGAATTCTATGAAGAAAGTTATTAGTGATTTGTTTCCGATTTGACGTAAGAGAGTGCGCTGCGCTAAATTTTGCTAAGTTGGTCCGTTTCTCGGAACTCTTTCACATACAAAACTTCTCTTACAGTAAAGTGATGTAATTTTTAGAATTTTATGTAGAAAATTATTTTCCGAATTGGTATTTATTTTCAGAGCAGCGGATATACTTTACGATATAAACTATATTCAATACGCATTATACGATATAAATTTTATTTGATCTAAGATGATAGCAAATAGATGCAAAATCCATCGTGTACTTGATATACCCGGTTATTGTGCGTCTTATTAATAAGATATTGCCTCAGCGAGAGCTTATCGTTGTTCTTTGTTCATGTTTTTCCCAAGAAAACAAAATCAATCTCGTTTTTATGACAGTTAAAAATCGTGACAACTGTCTGTAAATGTTTCAAATTTAAACCTGACATAAGCTGAGAGCTAAGGCAAAAAATTGAAAAAAGTCAGAAATATGAGAAAGTAAACAAACACATTTTAACCGGTGTATAAATTTCAAGTTTTTCAGTAGAACATTAAAAAGAAGAAAAGAAAGACAGAAAAAAAAGGATAAATAAATACATAACGTCTCGTATACAGTTTGCGCTGAGGTGGGAAATGAATGAATCATTAGGGTGTTATGGTAGATGTGAAAATATATTAAAATAAATATGTTTTAAGCACAAGCTTAAGTCATTTTTCTTTTATTTGCAGTCGGTTTTTTTTTTCTTTTATTTAATGTAAATTTAAAGAGTTTTTAAGTAGTTTAGTCATAATGAAATGATACCGTAATCATAATGAAATAAAAATGGGTTGTAAGAATGCATGGGGTGAGGGAGCACAACACTGGACAATTTCCTTGTTATTTTTTATTTGTTTGTATTATGTTTATATTGTTAATATACGGATTTTTTCATTAGGGACTCGCCGATTGGGGTTAGCTTTCGGTAATGCGATGCTTTTGCCATCGCTTATCGAATACAACCAACTACAATTCGCTCAGGTCGTGTAGCGATGCATAAATTACCTCACTTTCACTCATAGCACTTTATATTTTATATATGTAGGCAGATCTTACGTATGCGGGTTACAATTGGAGCAAATCGCTTGCAGTCACAACTCGCTTTACTGTTAGCATTTCAGAGGGCGCGACACGGAATATAACTGTTGCTTTTTGATACCATTGGGGAGATGTCTATACCAGGTAAGGGACAGATTATAAGCAGAGAACGGAAGAAAGACTAGTGTTCACGGACATTCAGCTTTAAAATATTATAGCTTCAGCCCAGCTGCTTTGTCAGATCAACTCAGTACTCGTACAATAGCGTTAGTTCTTATCGTGACCGAAGGGAATCTGATGATGAAAGCAAATTTCCTGAGCTACAATATAATATAGACAAGCAAGTGTTAACCCTATGAAAAAAATCCGCAACGCTTTGTTCACTTATTCTCATCAATTGACACCAGTTAAGATGATTTATGAACACGCTTGATGTTAGTGGAAAGCTAAAGATTGGATATCCATCTCTCGGGATAAATGGGTATTTTGGCGAAAGTGGCATTCGTAGCAGAGGGACTCCCGCTTTATTTGTCGCTAATAATTGCATTTTCAAAAACACGTCATAGGATCTTCAAGTTGTCAAAGGTTGCCCTCACAAACTATTTGAAAAGCAATCAATTAATTTATACAAGTTTTTAAGGTCTTGTCACAAACGCTGTAACATGTGCGAATAGAAGCGAAGCAATTTCGCATCAGGGCTACATTTTTAGTAATTTGGTGACTTATGGTTGATATCAATTTGCTCTAAACCGTTTCGTTATTTCATTCGAATAATTTGTCAAGATAGGCTCAACGATTGGAATTAATTGTCATCTTTTGCCCAGAGATACTTGCACGCAGTTTATTTTTAAAAATAATAGCTTTTTGTTCTGCTCACAGATACAATTGAGAAATAGGTTATGTAACTAGTAAAAAAGGAATTATTCTTTTTTAAAGCAGACAATCAGATTTCTGGTGAAGTCGGTGTTAAGTTACTTTCTCTGTTTTTTCTTCTCGGCATCTTGTTTTCCCTTTTCTATGTCGGCCACGTATTGGGCGATCGTTTTAGCATCAAGCATTCTCAATGGTTTGCCTCTTCCCAAAACAGCGATTTCCATATTGTTCTTGCCACTTTGAACGACCAAAAGTAACGCTTTAATCGCTAATGTAATAAGAGCAGCCTCACTTCCAGCCATTTCATCTGTATAGTTCTGTTCTAAGAATTCGCGTACCGTACCAGATGACTGTCCGGTAGCATTTGCTTTCCATTCATGATAAATGCCAGAGGGTTCAGTTTGATACAAGTGCGCGCTGCCATCATAATCAAAACCACCGATTAAGCAAGACAGACCAAATGGGCGGCGTCCGTTGCTTTGGGTATACTTTTGTTTCATCTGAGCAATGTATCTTGCAATATATTCCAAAGTAACGGGATCCTCCACATTTAATCTATAACTTTGGCATTCCACTTGAGCTCGATTCACTAACACTCGCCCGTCCGCGGTGAAGCCAGCAAAAGTCATGATAATGTGATCGTCTAAAGCACAAATTTTGCGAATAGTACGTTCCTCTTGTAGCGAGGATATCGAACGCTTCTCAACGGCTAGTATGATACAATTGTGACCTCTAATGCCCAAGGCTGCTGCCCCTTTACGAACAGATTCCTTGGCATATTCCACTTGCAATAGATGACCATCTGGTGAAAAAATTGTCACAGCGCGGTCGTAACTCGCCATTTTTTAATTCTTTAAAACGTTTTCAATATTTAAAGAAATTTTACAGAAAACGAAATATTTAATTGGTTGACAATTACTTCAAAGAATTAAAATATTGTCTGTCACCGTCAGAGTTGTCGAAATTGTTGACAATTATCGATGGCGATTACATTTACGCCTCCGATACAATGCAGTTTTCTTCTATTAATATTTTTTTCCTTATATCGTACAAATAAAATCATTTAAACGGCTTGACAGCACTGACGGACCTATTGAAAAATTCCTTTTTCTTTTTTTGTACAATCGCTTCTAGTTTCTTTTAAGTTTTACACGCATCCGAGGATGCCTTAAATATACTCCATAAAAAAAAAGGGAAAATTAGAGTATAAACTGAGATGATCCTGCAATGAACATGAAAAGAAGAAGAAGCAAATGGTGGTCTGTTTTAAATGATTGCGCTAAAGCGTACATTTTTATATCTTTCGTTGATTTAATTAATTTTCTAAAATAGTTTTTGTTAATTAAAATAAATTTCTCTCAACACTGCGCCCAATAATTTTTAATATCTAAACTTTATTTAGCAATGGAAGCATTCAGGAATTATTTATAATCCTCGAGTTTTACGTGTCGTAAACAAGCATAAAAATAGTCATTTTTGTTGCTTCGCAGCGCTCTTTTATTCTTGGATTATTATCATCTTAGCCTTCATTTCTCATTTCTCAGACTAATCGAGTTGTTGTCTTGTGCTTACAAAGCGATTATTATGTGTATTGTTGTTGTCATAGTGAGATGTCTCCCTGCACCCGTGCATAGATTTGCTTTGTTCTTTTTTTTTTTGTTTCGTAAATGATTTGAATTATTTTAAAGGTTTCCTACATAAAGTTTTGCTTTAATTTATTTTCAGGCCGTCATTTTTTTTTCGTTTGCTTTCCCTTCTTGTTCAGAATTTGTTTTGTTTTTGAAGGCTTTTACGACTCATTGACCAGACGATGATACGTTGATTTATTTTTAACAGCTTTTATCATTTAAAAAAAAAAAAAGCCCCCAGAAAATGAGAGTCTTATCGATTTCAGTAATTTTTTTTCTTTGTGATCTCGAAAGGAAAATATTTTTAATTTGATTACAATATGATCGAAAGGTGCTTATACTATGTTATTACATTTTTATGATTTCATTACATTAAGACGAGTGGCACAGTTAGTCTGCGGTTGCAGTTTAGTTGGCTTTTGCCAACGACTATACTTTAAATTTGGATTGATTTCCTGTTTGTTTTCAAAGTACTTGATAACTATAATTAATGTTTGCTACGATAAGGAAAGTGTTTCCAACTTCACCTTTAAAAGGGCTTACGAGTTTAGAGCTTCTTGAGTATGCCAAACGCTACGAGAAACATTATTAGTTTATCGTAACGATTGGGTGTTGGAACTTTGTGAAAACACATGATCACAGTTTACAAGTATTCCTACCTTAGCGCTAATCCAGCCACGCCCATGCATAGTGAATATACTTTTTAACCACGGAATGCATGCACAAGTAAGTTATACTGCATATCAAAAAATTCGTTATGAATCAATCAAATAAATACGTTTTTCCTGATTTTCTCTTCCGACGATTTTATTTAAAGCGAAACCATTTGCCCTCATGTCATGTCATTGCATTGGAAAGTAATTTTTTATACCCATTGCCGAAGGATGATGGGTATATTCACTCTGTCAAAACGTTTGCAGCGCCCAAAAAGAAGCCTCAGAGACCTTGCAAAAAGCATATAAATTCTTGATCAGCATTAAATTCGAAATCGATTTAAGCATGTCCCTGTGCCCCTCTGTCTTTGTGTCTGTGTAATATCTGGAATTCGTTTACGCAAGTTGGTTTTAAAAATGGGACAAATCGATCAAAGGACACGACCGCGGCACAACATAATCTGATACCATACCTGTTTTCAAGGATAAAAACAATTTCGTTTTTTTGTTCCTCATTTATAAACCACAACAGATACAATGATAAAAATTTACATTTACGTTCTATGGGTTGTCTTGTCTTGCATCTGTACAAAAATTGAAAAAATCGGCCATGCCCACACAAAGTTACAAGTGATTACATTTTCTTCTTTTCTCTTTTTTGAGATTTTCTGCGGATTGCTCTTAAGGTAAACAAGACAGAAATCTTTGGAAATTATTCGACACATTCCTCACATGAAGGTATGTTGTTGACATGATGAGGATTCATTTTGGGTATCAAATAAAAGGAGCTTGTAGGGAAGAATACGACAAGTTCAGTGCGTTAATTCCATCCTAAATATCGCAGATAACGGTGATGGGTGTAAAAGATTCGATCGCGGCCGAATATAATTTTCTTATTTGTTTTTTATTCAACTTTCAAACGGTTTCCCCTTATTTCATATATATGTCAAAACTTTTTGTTCTTTCTTTTTTTTTTGCCTCATGTTTTTTGTTTTGTTGCTAGGAAAAGGAAATTAACATTTGAAATATACACTAAAACTCCTTCAACTTTTTTTTTTAGTATATATCTCGTTTCTGTTTAACGAAGAAGAAAAACAAGTGAAACGATAAAAGATATTGTAGATCGACTAGTAGATACCGTACCGTAACTGACTTAAGTTCAGAATTCTCGCGACAAGACTATGATTAAAATAAGAGAATTTTTTCTTAATTATGTGATCTGTGGAAGTAAAGGAAAACTCAGATTTCGATTTTCTATACGAAAGCTGTTGATAACAAGGAAGCTGGTCAATGAGGTATCAGAAAGACATGAGAGATCATTTTAGAATATCCTGTTACTCAATAACGCTCCCATAATCTTTTGGATAATCCGTTGCAGACGAAAGTCTTTCGGAAATGCTTCAAGCGTATTATAGTTCGTTGCAAGCTCACTAGAAAAATCTTTATACCCGCATTTCTCAATGATGGATGGAAAAAATTTCAGCTTTTTTATATAGTAAAAAATTATTAGTTGATAAATAAATACAGAATAGCATCGTAAAATGTGAAGGTTTTGATATTATCAGATCGGACTTGAGAATGAGTTTTGCTTTGACATCAAATCGCTGTTAGGGTGAAGTCTTATATATGTTTAGATGCTTTAAATGTTATTCTAGATATTATCTATTTGTAAGTCCATGTGAGCCCTTTAAACTAAACGACATTCTTTGCCTTGACAACGTTTTCTATCCGAATTCCCTCGATAATATACTGCTTAAGAGGTTTGATTTTACTTCAATGAAAATAATATCGACTCTAAAAGCCAAGTTTAATGGTAGGCAATGAGCCGGTTCGCATTTACTACTATCGTAGTTTGCCAAACGAAAATCTTTAAAAAGAACCTTCGCAAAAACGCTGCCTTTGAAATTGCAAAAAAATATACTTACATACACCTGCAGTCAAGTTAACCGCCAACGTTGTTATTAAGTTGTAGACAAAGAACTTTGCGTTTGTATTGTAATTTTCCTTTCCAGCATAGTGAATCATCTCTTGTTGAATCGTTGAATCGTTGAATTCTGTAATAGAAGAACAAGGGGAAATTGGTTAATTACAGTTAGTTGTTGGAAATTAGTATCTTGTACTTGATAAAAGCAGCACCCAATAAAACGAAAAAAAGGAGAAAAGTCCCGATCACATACCCAATCAAAGATACTTCAAAATATTTTAATTAAATTGATTTTGTTATATACAATCTTCGAGCACCATTGTTGGCCGTAATATGAAATCAATGACCTTGAATGAAATCAACACACGGATATGCCCATAAAGATACCCACAAGTTTACTTGTCCCCAAGTTTACGGGGAACTAGAAATTGAAATTGCAATTCCACATGACTTTCACTTCACATATTTTTTGAAAATTTAAAATTTCTTTCATACGCCAAAGACGTGACTTATGTAACATGTTATTTTATTTGACACACTTTGTCGTGATGCGAAGCCCACTTAGAAATCATACAACTTGATAAGCCAGTCAGAAAATCTCCTGATGGCTGTTTCGTTTCGTACAAAAAGAAAAGATTATCATAAACTTTTAATTTGCTGTCATTCATCAATTTCTCTGAGAGTAAGATCCTCATGAGCTGCAACATAATATTGGTTTTGGAAATGAGTGCGCAAACAAGTATAAAATGTAAGTAATGTAAATATGTGTAAATTCTCATCAGCATCAGCTTCAGCTTCAGCTTCAGCTCATCATCATCATCGTCATCACCAGCATATGCAACATAATCGCGTTGACGGACAGCAGTAATGCTAGTAAATTCTGACAAATATTCTTTAAATGCATGCATACGTAAATACGAAAATTAAAATGTACTCTTATGCATAAGTGTACTTATACGTATGTATATATGTATGTATGTATGTATGTATGTATGTATGTATGTATGTATGTATGTATGTATGTATGTATGTATGTATGTATGCATGTACGCACATATATGGATGCATGTTATTTACGGGAAGCAAAAGTTTATGAATTCGTACTTGTTTCCTGTTATATCCCAACAAGAGGGAATCGAGTGCGGAGAAGAGGAAAAATACAGAGAAAGAGAGAAAGCGAGCGAGAGAAAAAGAAATGTGAGGAAAACAGATAGACAGGGAAAGCGGATGAATTTTTATTAAAAATTATTTGCAGTTTACATTATTCTTATGCGTTATGCGGCACTGCCTTTGGCATTAAAAAAAAAAAACTAAGAAAAAAATCTATTTATCTTTCAGTTATGGATGTAAACGTGCGTGCGGCTTGTGCAAATCAAAACGAAAAAAAAAAGAAAAAAACAGATCCAAATGGATTTTACGAAAACTTGGGAAAAGGTTTTTTTAACAAACTATTTTCATATCTATTTACATATATATGTCGTATTAGTCTATGAATATGCATATATACCATGCAGACATATATACATAGGCACGTAAACAAACACATGCATGAATACATTCATTTCAACTCTATTAAGAAATTTGTACGCAAATGCAAAAAATTAAAAAGCAATTCACTTATGGGCTTTAACTTAGCACAAGACTCGAATGAACGGTTGCGGGCATGCACGACATTGGGACAAAAAGGACTTTTCATACGAATCACTGGAATGCCACATTTTTCATTACGCTTACAACATATAGAGAAACATGTAAAAAGTTACTCAGAGCGGTTCTATAATTAACGTGAACAGCACAGTCTATTTATTCATGTGCACCTCTTTCAGTTTTTTATCAATTTTTGTGTCCATCCGAGTGTACCTTTAACCGCTTGTCGCTAATTATGCGCTTGCGTATTCTTTATCTGGCCAGTGCTTCCGCTACCTGTTCGCTGTATAAGTTCACACCTGTTCGTTCCCCTCACGTTTCATATGCGTAGTGCGTTTTCCTACTATTCGTTCATTGGCTTATGCATACAACTTGATGCTTGTGTCGTGTCTGCCTACTCGCTTCTCCGTCTGTCTTGCTTTCGTGGCAATGTCCATCTTCTTCCTTCATTGTCCGACGGTCCTGTGAACTGCTCACGTGGGCGTCATTGGAATTACCTGAAGGCTTGCTCTTCTATCTATCCACCGATTCATCTATCTGCCAACCGTTTAGCGTGCCAATTCGCCACCTCTGTCTTGTATTAAATCATTACTTAATTTAATTAATTCAATTAATTAATTAAAGTTTCCGTTTAATAATTAAAATCTTTATTCCTGATCCCTTCATCCGCATGTCCGCTTATCTGTCCGTTTGCGCTCGATGATGATTTAAATTTTGCTTGAAATATTTGTATGCCGGAACGCTTTTCTTACACTAATCGTAAGGATCTTGCTGATGCGATTGAAATTAACAAAATATTCCTATCCTTTTTTATTTAGCTTAGTTGAAGAGCATCGCAAATTCGTTGCGAAAATCTTCTTTCTTTTTTTACAAGTTCGCGAACCTTTATATATTTAAAGATACGCGAGTGCATAAATAAATTTCATTTCATTCATGCGAAAGCCAGAACATTTATTTCATTTGCTTCTCTAATCTCTCGTACCATTTCTTACGCTAACAAAATGTTCAGACATTAAGATAGCAAGAAAAAAAGAAAAGTGAAGAACAGTTAACATCAAATGTGTGTCGAACTTTAGTTTTACTCCTTTCCACAAATTATAGTTGCGGCACAAATATAAGTTGCACAGTCGTTCCAAACTTTTATGAACGAGGCCTAGAATTCTTTCATATTTAAGTTGTTTTCAATAGTTGTTTGCTTACATGAATAGCGATTGTAACTGCATAAGACTTCTTTCCAGCTTCAATACAATTCTTTAAATATCGAAGACTTTTCATGAAAAACGAACTCCCATGCTCCCATGAAGACTATAAATAAGTACGATTGCTGCTCATTGCAAACGGTATGTATATCTCAAGTAAGCTCATCTTGTGTTGAATCCTTATCAGTTTGCGTATTAATTATACCGACATTGCATGGGGCTCGTTCCTCACTTTTCTTTTTTTTATTTTTTATTCGGATTTGATACAAGGATTGGCAGGGTCAAGAAAGATTTAATCCTTTAGATCGTCTCTGCAGAGATGTTCTTAAAAATGTCTGTGCAAATTTCAGAATTTCCTTCAGGCACAGATACAGCTATTGGCAGAATCACTAAAGTCGTCTTGTAGAGAAAAGATAAGAATCTGTAAAATGCTCCACGTGAACCTAACGCTTTTCCTTAATCGACAAGTGCACAGGTACCGGACAGGTATATTTAACACACAGCACTATATCAGGCGAATAGAGCGAGTGTACTAAAATATGATCGTTTTTATAGCAAAAAATAGTCGGAATTGTAGATCGATCAGCTTCTATATTCTCTTTCGGATGCCGGGAATTTCTTTCGAAAGACATTTAACTTGATGTTTCAGAGAGAAAGGGAAAGAAAAAAAGAAAGAGAGGGCACTTTGATACGCATTCATTTCTTTGAAGACGCTGGGTGTGGCGAAATTATACCCGAGTTGTAGAAGATTTCAAGTTTCGAAAATGTGTTCTTACCGTCTTCACAACGCTACTTAAGGCACACATACCAATATGACTAATAATTCAGGGGATGTCTCCTATTCAAGGAAAGAGAAAGAAATAGGCATGTGGAATAACGCAGCCTGTCGGATCGACCAAAAAAGACTTTACCACATCTCAGATTTGAATCCGCGCACACTGACTTGATAGCCGCGGCTCTTCACATTCTTACCCCTGTTGTTTAAACAATTGACGCGGTCGCCTAAAAGATATCCCAGTTCTCATCTCTGTATCCATTTTTGTACACACACACATTTTGTGCAAACACATTGTCACTTACAATGCAATAACTCGTCCTTATGGTGTTTCTACATTTTTCCCTTTCCATGAAATTAAAAAAAAAAAAAACGAAAACGAAATTTTGTTAATCACGTTATAAACTGACACTTATCCCTAATGCACTTGGCTTTTGCTAATAAAACCGTTATTTAAATTGCTTAACTGGGTGAAGATATTGCTCTAACATTTTGCGGTCTTTAAAAACTTTTACTTTAAATTTGAATAATGTTTATGTATATGTGAAAAAAGAAAATCAAAGCTAAGAATTATCATCAAAATTCCTTCTTTGACTGAAAGTAATTAAAATAATTTACCAACAAACTAAACGCTAAAGTTCCTAAAGTGATTTTAACCCAGGTTAAGATTTTCACTAAAAATACTTCATTGAGGTTTCTGTGCAGAGAAACTATTTAAAACCGCTTTGATAGTTGAAAGAAAAAAAAAACCTCCTTTATGGTATATATTCGTACAGAAAGAATCCTATGGTACACAACGTTCATGTGTATGTAATTCTTTACCAAAAAAAAAAATATGAATATACATATGTATAATGAAAAAGTAATCTATGGACTAATGTGTCGCTTTAAATGTTTATAACTCCCTTCCCCGTGGATAAAATTCGTACACGCGTACATACATACATTCATACACATGTATATATATATACAGTTACATAATGCATCGTATGCCCACAAGTTGGTTGCACTTCACCAAGGGGAGCAAATAAAAACATTATAAAGCATAGTCGAGCATAGTCGATCATTAATGCCCTACATTTCTTTTCTACCACAACACTTCTTATAAATTATTCTTCGCGGACAAGTGGTGTACACACACTTTTACTGGGAGCCCTTATATGAAATGGAGCGCTGAACGCGTAGTGCTGCTATAATTCGAATTTCGCAAAACTAATTTACGTCAAAAAATATTAAAAATTGGAATTTTTTCTAATAAAAGTGCCTACTTTTTTTAAATGAAGACGTGCAAATAAATAGGGGTCAAAAAAAAAAAAAATAATTGAACTACCTGGCCAAAGTTTAGTACGCATATCAAATTAAACCTTTTCACCATATAAAAGACTTAACTTGGGACGAACCGTTACATGCGACGCGTATAAAAGATATCTGATGACTTTTAATATTTCACAACGAAAACTTTTTTCATATAACGCTGTTTTCAAGATAAGCCGTTACTTTAGAAGTCGTCGTAAAAATGGTCCAGTCCAAGGATTTTCAATGGCGTTCATTCATGGGCCGTAGCACGTTAGGACGTTAGGGTCGATAAGTTGAATATAAAAACATATGGGCGGACATTACATAGGCAAGCTTTATTCGATCTTTATAATCAATGATGGATTTTTAGGTACTTTTGGCTGTTACATACATCCGTACAAATTTAATAAAATACGTCTGCCCAACAATTTACGTACATTACATGCATACATACGTAGACGTGTGTATGTACACACGTAAATACACATGCATAGATGTGGTTAGAAAGAATGATGCATTTGTTGAACAGTTCATCTATATATGTATGTATGTATGTACAACATAAAGGCCAAGAAGGTTACCAAAATTGAACCTGAACGCAAGTAGCATGAAAATGGTCACAAACGAGTTGAAATGGTCTCTAACACAGTTTGTTGTCGAAATGTGTATTTGGTTGGTGATGGGCAAAGTGTTGACTATCAGTCTAACTATAATATATATGTGTATGTATTTATGCCTCTATGTATATATATATATGTTAATGTGTATGCATGCGTACATCAAAAAAACAAAAGAAAATATTTCGAAAAGCTCAAGTGTCTACACTTTCAAATTCATGTCAGGCAGAGTTTGCTTAAGCAACATAAACAAAAATCAACCTTTACAAGTGAAACCAAATTTGTGTTAAGTTTCTTCTATTTTCTCTAATTCATGATGTGTATCTTTCTTTTAAGGGGATGGAAACTGCTTTAGAGATGTAAGTAATTTAACGTAGCAGTTATGTGTTTTACGCTCATCTAATCCTTCTTTGTCGATTTGAAGAGCCGGAAGAAACCAGATAGATTCAGTATGTATTCAGTTGTACGAGCATAAGAGCACAATACAGCATCCATTGCTTTTTATCTTCTTACTTATTTACCTTTTATTGCTTCACTACGCATTTATGAAATATTTATTCATAACTTCTCTTTTGTTTGAGCAACGGTATGTATGTGCGTACCAGTATCGGTTCGTTGCAATCCTGTAAATATTCTCAAATGTCGGATACAAAAAAATAGAACATTTAGGAATTTTGATGTTAGTCTCTCTTTGTGCATTTGCATATGTGTTGTTTATGGTTTTAAAACAAGTTCACATAAGAATCTCATAAAAATGCAAAAGTTTTAACTGAATTTTGTTTACAAAACAAAGGACAATCGTAATAAATTTATTATAATAAATTTCAAAAGTAAAATGTCTGCTCCGTACACAAATTTCATCATATAAAATAACTGGAGGGAGCATCGTTTTCAATTTCAAGCGATTTTCTTGGGTTCTTTGTCACCACCTCCTACCTCAAGTCGCTTTTATATTCACCGCTGAAGGATTACGTGTAAAATAAATACAAATTACTAAGATCCAGAGATAGTCTTGAAAGTACGACTGAAACTTGCGCATTCTGTCCATCAGTCTTAAGATTTAATGTTAGAAGTTTTCCAAGATTTACGTTGCCTGCACCCATTTTCCCGAGTTTGTGTGTCCCGTCAAGAATTTGTAAATGTTTCGTAGTATCGGACTGATTAATGTTAAGGTTAACTCGCATTGCCAAGTGTTGATGGGCACATAATTTCTGATTTTTATACATAGGCTAGAAGGAGATGCACAGGACGTATGACCGCTGTAGATAGGTAGGATGCAATTTATTAATTTGGTTACAATGGCTAAAGCTTACAACCCATATATGTTACGACATTTATTAAGTAATTATTAATTAGTAGGTTGCTCTCCACGGGGAACACAATATGGTACAAATATTTACGAGTCGTCTTATATAGTCGGCTCGTAATATTTGGCAAATATTTTCCAAAATTTATGTATGTAATGGTAGATTTCTTTACAAAAGTAGAGTGTAAGTCCATAACATAAGAAAAGTATTTTTCATTTCTAGGTAAAGAAACATTTTTGCTAATAGATATAACCTTAGAGTCGCCTGACAGGGCTTATGGAAGATAATTAAAAGACGCACGTACACAAGGGTGAATTCCGTTTTCGAAATGAGAGAAAATTCGCTATATTTTACTTCAACTAAGGCGATAACGAGTTTTGGAAAAATTCTTTGTGTTTATGGCGAAGACGCTTATGGTGGAATGCGAAAGGGTAGCACAAAAATGGTCTGCCCCGTTTCCGCCCAGAGAGCGATCAGATTGCGGTGTTAAAGACCGGCACGTTTAATCTCAACAAACCACCGCGAATAAAAGGAGAAGTCATACGCATGAGGCTGGATGAACACAGAATACCCACCTGAATTCGCTGCTGAAGTGAAATTGAACGGAGCGATTTTTAAAGAGACTGACAACGTAAGGTAAAAATGTGGTTACGTCGGGCAATAAACTGCAAAATAAATCGTGATTGTGAAGCTCCATAAACGCTGACAAAGCCTGAATTCACCGCATGTAAGCTAACGTCTTGTGCTTGATGTGGGACAACTGGGTCTGCTTGCTACTTTTTCATTACTGCAGTCTATGGAAAGTGCTGGGAGGATATTCGAAGTAAATCCCCACAGGCGCCACGTAAATCTGGTACCAAAAGAGCCACACTGACGTTCTCCTGCTTAATAGACTGCAACACTATACAATACTTGGAATTTGTATCAAACGTTAAAATTTGTTACAAATACATTTGAAAGAATTTTTCCTCTTGAACACAAATGAAATAAAATCTCAAAAATGTAAGAAATTTCATTGAAGTATTTCAGTAGAAACAAAATTAAAATTCACAGCACACCTTCTTCCAGAGGCTGTTTTGTTTAAAGAGTTTTTCTATTTTGATTCTGAAATAATGAAAAAAAAAAAAAACACATTTTGCGTGCATTTCTTTCTGAATCCTTTAAGCACAGGCTTCTCAAGAAAAATGTCTGTTCTTTGGCGTTAGCTTGTAGCATGGGGCGACGTGTCTATTGCCACAACTTCACCCATCTCACCCAGTCATCCGTTTTGTTGATGCGCCCGGTTTGACTTACGCTGGATTTCGAGTGCGACATTTTTTTGCATAATTGTTTGTAAATCATGCTATGTTACAATTTTAAATAAGAATTTAAGCCAATATATGTATACGAGATCTCTCTCGGTCGCAATGACTACTAGTTGTATCCACGTAAAATTGTCAGTTCATGTCACAAATATATAAAAGCAGTAAACAAAAAAAAAAAAAACATTATCCGCAATATGTGAAAATTCTCTTTAACAACTTTTGATCAATTTACAAGCACGGCACGCACACACACACCCACACACAGATACATTCATTATAATTACGTTTTTAAGCTGTATACAAGAGCGAGTATTCGGTACACACACAAATCCCTACAAATCCTATGTATAAACGAGCGGTGTTGAAAGTAATACGCGTGGGTTCTTACTGCAGCCGGATGCGTGTGTGAACTGTGTGTCATTTGACAAGTGCCGTTGTGTGTGCATGTGCATGTGCATGTGCATGTGTGCACACTCACCTATATTTTATACTTTGCCTTGCAATGCCACCGTATTTTTTACTCTGATTCAATATATACATAATATCAGTTGCATTAATTTAATAAACATAAAGTTTTTAAATTAAAACTTTTTATTTTTTTATATAAAGGCAGTTGCGTGTAGCAAGGGTTGCGTATTTTATATATGAATATCAAGACCAGATAACAAAAGGTAACAACAAGAACCGAAAAATCTATAAAATTTTGAGTATATTTTATAGCCAATTGGTAGCAAACTTCGAAGCGAAAGGTAATTGATTTCAGTTTGTAGGAAACGTAACGAAAGTATATCCAAACCTCAATGCACTGCACAAACCATATATGAAGCGAGTATCAATAAAACAAAAGCAGGGGATTAGGCATCCTCTTACTAAAGAGGGAGAATCTTTGGGGTCCAATACATTAGCTGAACTTCATTTATTGCCTGTTTGTACTCTACACCTCTTCTGGTAGAATCGTGTATTAAATTGGTGCGGATGTATGCAAATCATTCGATCTTCCTGTGATCTGTCTGCTTTCTTTTCCTTGCTCGTGCTCCCCCCTTCTTTGTTTAATATTCTTCCGTTTTTATTTCCGCCTTTTTTAGCCTCCGTCCATTGTGGCGCCCTTGCGTCTTTTCGTCTCATCTGTTGCCCTATGTTGGTTGCCCCGCACATTTTCCGATGCATTTCAAACTTCCATTTCATTTCGCGTTGTCTTGGCTCCCATCTGACTATGAGCAGCAGCTAACGGCTTAAAATCTTTCCATCATGCTTAGCCTTACACTTTGCTTTACTCCCATGGATTGGAGTACGACGAAGTTTCACATCCGCGCTTGAAAAATTTTGTTGGTAACAGCAACTTTCCTTTCATGTTAACGTATTGTCTCCAATCCGCATGGAGGCGATGCTTTGTTGTGTATTTTCACATTCTTTAAAAAGTTGTTCGTTTTTTTTTTTTTATCTAACCTCAAAACAAGATTTCTATTACCTTTCTAACACAATTGTTTGTACACACCATTGACCCGATTATGATGTAAAAGTTTGAAAAGTTAATTCAGTTTTATTTTGCTGACAACGTAATTATATTAAAGTATTGCTCTCTCTCTTTACAACTAACACTATTGGTTAGATACGCACACATTGTCATTGGTTTTGGAAAAAGTTACAATTGGAAAAAATGAATTACCTGAGCTACTAACTAAGATCGATCAAGGTAATGGTGGATTACTAAGGACTCTAGTGCATTCGACAGTGGATTGATGCGAAGTTTTTGGGGAATTTTTTGGTTTTTCATTTTAAAAGTAGCTAAACTAAAACTGGAAAGACTTGAACACAAGACTACTTGATCCCTAATTCTTGTGTGAAGTAAGTTTTGCATATAAAAAAATTACATCACGAGTAAAGCTACTTATGTTAACCTTATGTTTGCGTAAATCGCATGTGTGATATAGGGCGCTACATGAGCTTATAATAGCAATGCCGAAGTACACCGAAAATTCCGCTTATAACAAATGCACTTCCTCCCTTGAGATTCTTTTGTCTTTCGGTTTCTTTTTCCATTGCATAGCATCGTCGTTAAAGGCTTTATATGTCGACACAATTGATAAGCATTGCGTTCGTACGTTTGTCGGAACGATATTTTCCATTTTTTTTCTTTTTTTTCAATCTTTGAAAAGTTAACGTGTTTGTCTTCTTGTCCTCAATTTGTAAAAAAGAAAAATTCTTTTTCAAAAAACCACGTTGGAACGTCGACTCTCTCTCTCTCTCTCTCTCTCTCTTAGCAAAGCGAAAACTTGCTATAGAATGCATTTTATTTCATTACAAGGTACTAACGGTTGTGTTGAATAAATTGAATTTTATTGAAAAACATTTATTTATTCATCGTAGGGTGTTAGATGATCGTTAAAAGGGAAATGACATCCAAAACATTTTTTAATTAGACTAACAGCAAACGAGACTTTTAACGCTTTTAAACTACGCTAAATTTCTATTGAATATTTGCTCCTCTTCGAAATAATTTAATTTCATGGCTTTGCATTAGCGAGATATTTCCGAGAGACTCGCTTGATCAGTATCAAATTGAGGATCGATTTAAACGTGGGAATCTGCCTTCCCCGTTGGCGATAAACATTCCCCTGGTTGGATGGTCTTGCGCAAGTATGCAAGTTATTAATAAAAACGGACTAAATCGGTTAAACGACATGCGTACAGCACAACGCAAAGTGACCTCTAACGTAACTCAAAAGGAAAAAAACTGTACGTTTGTTGCTTGGTAACTATAAGCTACAGCAGATACGAAGGAAAAAATTGGCATGATGTGTAATTCGATAGAACCGCTCAATAAGTTTATAGGGAAATAGGAGGAATCAACCACAGCCGAATATAATTCTGTTTTTTAGTCTTTTTCGATTTTTGTACACAACCCGAATAAGGGTTAGGTCTGATTTTTCACCATGTTTTAAATAAAGAACAAATAAGAACGCTATAGAGAAGCACGGCCCAGCACTGAATTACCCTACACCAGTTTACCGCTTCTCGAATATAGATTTTTGAAAATAAGCCGTTATATGGCACCAGGTATTGAAAAAGTGGTCCGATCTCAAGCCGTAGTTTGAACGCAACAAAACAAGACAGACAGACGGACAAGCTTAGATCAATGCGGTAGGTGATTATGAATGGATCAGTAAAAGAAAAGTTGTTGCCGCTTGTGCCACACAAGTGGTGTACGATTATAAAAACAATAATAATTTAATATTTAGTCTTCAACGGATCTAGGAGGCAAACACTAAATTTCAAGTGGTTTCAACAGACACAGAGAATTTCTGCAGCCAGCGACAATCAGAACTTTTATACGAAAAAAAAAGAGGAAAAAGAAAAGGAGATGGAGAACAGGATACGCACGTAAAGCTATGTATGCCTGTATACATATAAATATATATCCAGGCAAAGATGTGCAACGTATAACTTCAACAGTCGTTACATATGGCTGATTACATTAAGTATGTAATAAATTAATATATAAGCAGTGAGTTAATGAAGATAATTATGATTATTATGAAATTATTACACGTTTACAAGTCATTACTTTGTTCGGCCCATTTGCTTACCTGCAATTAAACGTTACCTGACCCTTATTGATAAAGTGGCTATTAATACTGAGTTTCTCTTTACTTTTTGGTCTGGCTAAAAAATCATTTGTATACACAAGTTGTGCAGCAGTTTAAAAAGTTTGTTAACACAGCACAAGTCAAACAATAAAAAGAAAAAGAAAAAAACACGCAATATTTAATTACCTGATTCTTCACGTACTTTACACTGCTTTATCTTTGCTAGTGCGAGAATTCAGGCCAAAGAATAAAAAAAAAACAAAAAAAGTAAAAAAAAAAAAAAAAGACACTGCAGCGTTTCCTAGCTTAGAGAGGAAGCAAAATAAAAAAAGCAAAACGCTGTAAACTGAATATTTTCTTGTAGTCTCAATTTGCTAGAACTAAAGAAAAAGTAGTTAAGACTAATAATTATCTTTTTCCGTTTTGCTGCTGTATTTCCCGTTTCCCCCATTTTCTTCTTGTTTGCCTTATCTGCTGAACGCTAACAGGCAGCGATGTAAACACAGTGCAGTTTATTAAATTTGCTGCTCATACAAAAACCATTTTGTGTAAGTTTTTCGTTTGCTTGTTCTTTTAGTGATTTAAATGAAATTCCTTCCATCTCATGGCTCACGAGACGCTGGGGTAGGTAAACGCATGGATTCCAAATCTCTTTTGCTTATACCTGTATTTTCTAGCGTTTTTTATTAAAGAACTTTTTTAGATGCAAGTGAAGTGAAGTAAAAATACACTTTTTTCAACCAGTTATCATAGAATTGATACTGAAGGTGCGTGCGGAAAAACATGCTTGCCAAATAATGTAGTAAGCGGTTTGTTTGTTTATTTCTTAAAAGAAAACCTGCAATAGTCTGATGCCCATTGAAATGGATAAGAGTTGAGAGTTAAGGTTTCAGACCAAAGGCAAATCAGAAAATGTAATTATTAGCAATAGATGAGAACTCATTTAGGAAGTGGAAGACATTGGCATGGCATAGTAGTGACCAAAATGAAATAATTCATTACAGTGCGACAAGGACGACCGCATTGCGTACTTCACAGCGACGTTCAAGCAACGTCTATTGGAGCTTATCCCTTGGGAAAATATCTCAGTACATCAATATTTATGAAAATATCTAGAAAATTACGGCCCCCATGGGCATCTATTATACAGTCAGATGGAATCGATAAAAAAATGTTTTAAATTGATTGGCATACAATAAGAAGTTCAATCATAATACATTTGTACCACAAGTTGTGTAAGCTGTAAAATTATGTTTTGTCCCAAGCAAAAGAAAGATGTATGTCATCTCAATGGAGAGTCCTTTAGATAGATTGCCCAGAAATGTTATACATCTAACGTGTTTGCTGGCACCCAATATATCTATTTGTGCTGGCCAAGTGCCACCTATGTGTTTGCTTTCACTTGAGGCGATGGAAATTCATTTCCATTTGCACATTAAGATCATAAATAATGAATTAATTGCAAGATAAAACCGCTGACAAAATGCGCGCTTTCTTTTCCCCGATTCATCAGCAAGGAGAGTCTTTCCAAATTATTTACACTTAAGTTTCACATGATAAACAACAGAAAGGCTTGAGTCCCGGTCTTGAGTTTCGTGGAAATTACGAGATCGATTGTTCTTAATGCAAATAGTTTACTGTTATTAACAGGTTACTTTCAAGCAACCGTTGCTGAAATCGTGTGCAGGGAATAAAAGGCGAAAAAACAAAGCATTGCAAAGCACGCTTGGAGTTGACAATATTGAATGCTGCAACGGGTTTCTACGCTTGCACTGCACGTTCGCAGTTTCCCTTCTTTCCTTCTTCCCTTCTTTGCCTTACTTTGCAGTAATTATTGCATGCGGCACTACATGCACCTATACTAGCAGAAAATGTATATTCGCCGCCTATGTAAGAATTTTGAGATCCAATTGCGATCTTTTCAAAGCCAAGAACTTGTTAATGAGCTGATCTTCGTCTTTCTGGTCATCAGCGTGCTACAGCGTGTAGAGAAGACCTGAGTGCTTGATCGTATGAAGAAAATACAATAAAAAATAATAAAAAAATATCATTCGACCATTACCTAATCAGAACTTATGTTAGTCGTTAACAAAAAAAAAAAGAAAAAAGACAACGAAACAAAGAAATGTGCTTTAAAAGACCAGATGCCCTTTTGGCTCACCATTCATTTTCTGTTGGAAGGATGGGAGCAAAAAGTGGCTTCAGAGTATTTATTAAAACAATTCTCCATTTAAAACAAAAAGAAGAAGAATAAGAGCTTTTACATGAACATAATAGATTAACAACGGCACGACTACATTTAGAAAAATAATTTGTGACAGTTCTTTGCTATGTGATGTGTCTCGGACATGTCTATCGTTCATTGTACAATTGGTATAAATGCATTGAAAGCTCTCGTCAGTCTACGCTTCCAAATCAATTTTTATTAGTTTATTTTTATGCTCGTCACCGAAGGATGAGGGTACACTCATATTGTCAAAACGTCTGCAATGCCCAGATCATCTTAAGCCTTGATTGTTAAATACCTTACTTTTTATGCTGTTACATACGCACAGAAGACAAAATAAGCTTAAAAATTCAGGATTTCCTATGGCATTTATTGAAATAATTCTAACCACTCCGTATAGATTTCGTTCTTTGGCTTGTCGTTGTGTGTTTTCGATTTGTTTAAAAATTGTTAGTTAACTGTACATGACACTCAACATAATTTTAATGCTTTTTTTTAATTCCTTAAGTCGTCGCTTCCTACCAGCAAGTATTTACTAAATTGCTAGCAAAATAATTTTAGCAAGAATTAAAAAAAAAAAAAAAAAAGAAAACACGGTTATGCGTAAAAATAAAATTGGAAATAAAAGCGTTTTCTTTGAAGGCAACAAATAAAGGAAGTTCTTGTTAAAGGCATAAATTTAATATCTTCCATTAGCATTATATCCTACGCTTGAAATGACCGGAAAAGAGGACTTTTTTTATTTTCAGTATGAGGTAAAAATACTTTGTGAATAGAAATTAGTTTGAACATAGGGAAGAAGGAGAGAAATTTTGCTTAATTCCGGGAACTTGATAGTCGACAGCGCCACTTTTGTAGCTAGTCGTAATCAAGAGAAAACAATTTCTAAAAAAAGTATGAAGTTCACAACAGTCATGATTTATGATTCGTTAACGCGCGTGAGAGTGACATAGATTTTCAATCTCTTTACTAATCCGTTTTCACATAAAACCGTTAAATTAAATAGAAAAGAAGTTAGTTAGTTACCCCAAATTAATGAAAGTCCAAATTTTGTATATCGCTTATATAGCATACGGTATCATATATATTGCCGGTACACGAAAGCATTTTAGTGATTGTACAAATTGACAAACATATTTATATATAGATGCTCCATTTCGAGGTAATTGCGGTGAACTTTTGGTCTTATTCATGCGCAATTTTCGACATTAAGTACAGGTGGAAAAAATTAGAGAAAAATTTAGAAATAATATAATCGGGGTTTTTAGTAGACGGACAAAACGAACAGACAGAAAAAACAGATAGATCAGGTGGGGCTAATCAAGCAAGAAAATGTTTTGTGGAGTTTTCGACGCATACACTTGCAAGACTAACAAAAAGTAGTTAGCCCCATTCCATTGAATCCAACAAAGGCGAAGCCGTCAAAGGAATAAAACTTTTGATTTATATAATTTTTTTCATTTAATTCATTCAATTCTTAGGATTAATGAAAAGTGATTCTGTTACTAGGCTCAATATTCTTCCCATAATGACTCTATCATACATACATAAATTGTATCATGAAAAAGGTTGGATTATACTCGACATCTACAAAATGAGACAATTACGAACACATGTATTTACTCACTAACTGTTTTCGCAATATTTTAACATTTTAATTGGCTCGAGTTTGAATAAATGAAAATAAAAAAAGAAGGGAGATAACTTTAAACGAGAGACCGAGGGACAGACAAAAGAAAGCTTGCCAGACCTTTAAATATTACTGAAAATTTCCCTTTTCATACTTTTATTTTGACATTGTTTGACCAATTTCAACACCAATACAATTGCGTTACATATCCGTTGAGATTATGAGCGATAAGAATAGAGATATCTTAGCTTTTTCACTTCGTTGCCACTTAGCCCGAGATTTCGTTTTAGTTACTTACGCCAAGGCCACCTGTCTGTCCGTCTTTCGCCTGCTCGTTTGGCCGTTTATCTCCTGATTCGCCGGTCGTTCGTTTCCTCACCGACTGGCTTTTGTCGGTACGATTAGCTTTTCGCTCGCCCTTACCCTGGCCGATTACTGCAATTCTTTACGTCGCTCACATGAGGACGGCAAGTTAAAGTCTGGCGAATCTTAAGCTTGAGCAAGGTCGCAATGTGTCTCCATAAACATAATTAGATTAAAAAACTTCATTGTTCGAAATTATTTATTCAGACATTTCAACATAGTCTACGATTTATAGCTAGTTACCGATCTGAAATTTGATTTGATTCAGCGGCTATGCATTTACTTCAGATGGTCTCCAAATTTCGTCTCAACTTCAATAACATTTTGTTAGTTGTTTTCTTGTATTGTTGGCTTATAATGTGGCGCTATGGAGAAATTTCAACTCGGTGCGGTGTGAAAACATTTGTAGCTAATGTGCTTTTATTCGTGTTTCTTTTGTCATTTTTTCTTTCCTTTTTTTTTTTTGCATTTGGGCCATTACTTAGTGGTAAAGCAAGGCAATGGTTTTATTGTTGGAATTTTATTTCACTTGTAGTTCGTTCGTTTTGTTTGTGTGAAGTTGTGGTTAAATATGGACCTAAAAAATAAGACTTTGCAGTTCTGTGGTTTGCATTATTGCGTTTATTATGCTTATAATAGAAATAAATTCAATTTTAAATATACTTTGTTTACATACAAAAAAAAATGACTGACTTTTGATTACAGTTTCATTTTAATAAATACCAAGAAAAAAAAATTAATGATATAAAATAAACGCAACAATCTGAGGGGAAAATACATATTCCGGGGTACATTCCTAATATACTTAAGCGAACACATCTCTCTGCTCATGTCTTCTTATTGAGTCTTGCCTCAAATCTATAGCTTTTAAAACTATAACAACAATTACAACAATTACTTACGAAATCTGCGACAGGAAGATGGTCGTGAACCTTAAAGGTCGTGAACTGTAAAGGCAATTTTAGCATGAAATTCCACGATTTATTTATGAATTATGTCTGCTCACAAATTACAATTAAAACTATTCATCACACCTCTCCTATACATTGAAAGCTGTTTACTCATTTTCATCCGCAACCTGTTGCAAACGTAGACCAACGTTCTCTGCTGTAATATATATACACAGCGTTTACAAGTCGTAATCAAATCTTGCTTAGATTTTATAAAGCATTTAATAGGTTGTCAAAAAAAAAAAAGCGTCAAGTTCTTGAAATCAACTGACAATTGATAATATGTTTGTTATCATTCGTAGAAATGTTAGAAAGAATACTTAAGCGTCAATGATTGACTCTTTTACTCAAATATGGTGACGTTGTGTTTAGTTCGTTATAAACTGTCCTGGGGTGGGACAACAGTTTTTAAAAAAAAATTCTTTTGAGCTAATTTTGCGTTACTCCATGCATTCTGCACATACCAAAACAAATTTACGCCCCTACGGTCGTCTCTAAGCACATTGCTTTAAGTTCTAATGGAGCTTTAAAGGCCTACGCTGTCTTGCATTGACAGATTAAAATAATAACAAGTTTCGTCAACTTTTTATATATATATTGTAACCGATGTAACTCCGGTATAATTCTCCTAAGTAGAGATCACTTTGTCTGTCGAGCAAATTGGCGAGGACAATTGGCGAGGACAATTGGTGCCCTTCCAAACTGCAGTGGGGTAAAAGAATTTCATTCGAAATTTCGTACTTTTCCCACTACGCATTTCAGCGTTAATGGTTTTCATACGCAGTTATTTAAAGATTGTTCGGCTTAAAAATGGCTCGACTTCCGTACTTCTGTATTGTAGAGAGACGTTTGACCGAGTATAATTTTTATGCCCATCGCCGAAGGACGGGATGCACCGTCCAAAAGGAAGCTTTAGAGACCCCATAATGCTTATATATTCTTGACTAGCATTAACTTCCGAATCGTCTTTCCCAAATTTGGGGAAGCATTGTAAATAAATAAATATCGGCCATAAATAAGTAAAAATTTCATGGCAAAGCAGTCTCGATGATGTGGCTCGAGAAAAACTAAATTTTACTTCAATGACGGTCACAAAATTTTCATATATTCAATTTTAATCTGATACGGGGGATGATAATCGGGCTTTCATCGTTTTCAATCAAACTAAATGTTTTTGTTTTCTTAATTCCTTTCAGACTGTCATCAAAGTCCATCATTGATTATTTTTCTTTAGTTACCTCAAGATTGAACAGATAATGAACCAATCATGCATTACTGGGTTAATAGTTCAGTTTCTGGTCATAAAGAAACATGAATTTGAATGTGAATGTGTTTTCCGTTCAGTTCTATTTTGGGTGGCTAAAATATCGCATAACAATATCCTTACGCTGAATCTCAATACGAGTTTTATTCAGCATTTATTCTCAAATACTAGGTACAGTTCTCGTCATGGTACTTGCGCTTTAAATACAAATTTTTTGGCGCCAAATTTTTCTCTCCTTTATATTGGAACTTATTCACATTTACACCAACACTTTTACTCTCTTTCGCTCCATCTCTTTCGTGTTTATTGCTGAATACTACCATTAATTTTTGTAACTAATTATTATTACAGGCGATATTAAATGGCGCGTCTATTGTACACACATACGTGCACTATTCAAATTATGAGTTTTAATGGGATTTGTAGAAAAATTAGTTAAAGCTCAAACAAGCCATCAAACATATTCACACATGTTACTCTCTCATCACGAAAAGTCATTTCAAATTGTCCTTTCGTAAGTCGTATTTGTTAACACAGTTTGTTTGCACAGTTTCCGAAATGTGCGTGTGTCCTGAAGTGATTTGATTTCTTATAACGGGCTTCGTGTGCATGGGTAAGGGGGCATGTGTATGTGTAAGTGTTAACAATAAGCATCCCGTGTAAATCCTGCTGTATGCATAGTTGAAACATTATTGCCAGACAGTAGGGTTTTCAGTATTGCTTTAACCGCGTACGAAACTACATGCTCGACAGTAGACATCAAATAGACTAACGGGTTACTTACTTACTTCCTCTTAATGAGAAGTAAAAAAATAACACATATATATATATATATATAT
>KK499845.1:177238-240875 GCA_000688715.1 Glossina pallidipes | reverse complement strand
ATAACGCTTGAAAAATAATTCAAAAAAAAAGGAAAGCAAAAAGAAATTAATCATAAAATTGGTTTTTGTTTTATTACATTTTATAAATTTTCTTGATTGAAAAAAGTTTTATATCGAGATGCTTATCACGAAAATGGATGAAAATAAATTGAATTAAACGCTTGGGGAAGTAATCATCATGAAATTTCAAATCAATTTAAATCGCGTCCATGTTCATGTCATGTCTGTCAGTCTATAACCAGAAGCTTTTAATTTATAAAAAGTGTGATGAAAAAAAAAAAAAAAAAAAAAAAATTGACGCGAGTGCATTATGTACTTTCTTTCTAAATCTTTCTTTAAAAAATTCAATTTTGGAGTGGTTTGTCCAAGAGCTCAAAAAGGCTACCGAAACTTATTTTGCGAAAAAATCGAAATCCTCTTGCTATAGACTTTTTATAAACAATTTTGATCTGCAAGTTTAATAATGCAACAAAAGATACTTTTCTTAAAGGGAATGACATCCCAATGATTGGCTCGGCTTTTGAGAATCTAAAAGATTTTAGCCATGACCGTTAGTCCATCCGTTAAAACCTTCGAAGACATAAAAACCGACATGAAAATCGAGTATTTGACGATTATCTTATCTTTTTCATTGAATTGCTTGAAGTTTATTTGAACAGGATTGCGATTTGCCCTCAAAACCGTGTAGTGTGCAAAGAAATTTTTACTAACTTAATTTCGACTAACTCGCAACTTGCACGCCTACAATCTGTCACATATTTCAAGTTTATGTGCTTTCTGCACTATTCACTTTTTCGTTCATTCTTCAAGTTGAAGGCTTTCCCCTTGAAATTAGTAAAAATAATTTATGTATATTTGGGGAAACATTACCGACATAACAGATATTTCATCCCGCAAAGGCTCATGTCGGTCTGACGCATCCTTATTGCCAAATTTATGGCAATAAGAAAGAAGAAAACTTAGTAACAAAAATCTCTCAATATTATTTCCCCTAACCAACATGTATACATATACATGCATGTATAACGCATTCTTATTGCCAAATTTATGGCATCACACAAACGCTTTGTTACAAAAATCTATCAATATTATTTCCCCAAACGAATACATATATATTTACATATATGTAAACAAAAGTATATTGGAATAAAGTAGATTTTAATGGCTAATATTAAAAATCGACAAATAAAGAAATAAAAAAAAAAAAAATAAAACAAAATCTTTATTCTACGGTTCAGTGATAAAAGTAACAAAATTTCGCATTTTTGCCATTGCTTCGATTCTTCGCTTTCTTTACGGATTATGTTTCACAGCACATGACTTTTAATATATCATAGTTTCGTACGTTGTACGTCTGCCCGTGTGCATACACCATATTGTGAGTAGCTTTAGTCTTCAGTCTATCATAAATTATTAAAAACAATTTAATCACATTTTCAATGCTAATCGTTAATAATTCAACGCTAATCACTTTCTTATGGAAATGCACTTAAAGGTGATTTATATATACATTTATATATATACATATACATATACATATATTTCATATGTGCTGTGCGATGAAGTGAAGCATTAATGCTATTATAGAACATGTTTGTTTTTTATGTGCTGCTGGCTTTTTCACATTTATTGTTCTGCTTGCCATTCACCCAAACGCATTCTTAATATAAAAAATTCCAATTTAATAAAGTCATGTTATATAAAATTTTTAATAAAAAAAAAAAAAAATTGTATATATATGTATATATGTATTAGTTTATTTATGAAATTTCCATATGCTCTGGAAACTGCAATTTTATGTATGAATGAATTGAAGCAATTCGTTGTAGAGGAAAAATTGTTTCATTTCGTAAATAATAAAAGTGTCCTTTAAGATTAAGAGTCTTAGAGAAAAATCTTTGGTGACACTTGATACGTCTTTCGCATTTATATTGTTTGATAATAAAACCTAATCTAGCTAAACAAATAAGATGGACATTAATTAGTTGATCATTTATGGATCGTATAGAGAACACGGACTATAATTGTATGATTCATACATTTTACGAAAACATCTTAAGAACACAGATAAGTAAGGTTTTCTTACCCTCGTGTAATATGTTAAACTTGCAAAGGAGGTCAGTATTGTAACAGTCATATCCCTCACCTATTCTGCTGTATCTGTTCCGTAACTTTTAATTTGGAAAAAATTTGTGGACAAATTGTGTGTATCGACTTTCTATTAGGTTCTTAAAGCTGAAGCAACTAGAGAATTAAAATAAGTTGAATTCTAACGCTATTATAGTACTTTAGCTTAAAAACAGGTCACAAATTCATTCACAAACATGCCTGGAAACGTTAAAAAAACTTAAATAATTAAAATGAAAATAGATGAACGTTTTCGAAATGCTTTCTTTAACGAGTTAAAGATGATAATATTCCTTAGAAATGTCCCACAATTTTTTTCACTTTTTATTAAAATGATTCCAATCCATATACAAAGAGGTGAGTTCGTGTAAATCTCTACAAAAGACCTCACACTAAGGCTGCAGCTAAAATTTGTATAATAAGAAAGAAGGAAAAGAAAGAATAATGAAAAAAAAAAAAAAAACAATTGAATCGAGCCTACAATACTCCTTAAGATGCGATCGCAAGTATTACTCTTTCTCTTACTTCACTTTTCGTGATCTGGTATGTGACAGACTGTGCGCGAAAGCTGTGTGCGAAGCCTAGGAGGGAGTCTTTTTGGCGCCCATCATCACCTAAGCTATTATAGTTTAGTTTAACAGAAAATAATTCAAAAGAAAAGCAAAAGCTGGAAAGTTGGACGAATAAGAAACTGTAGGAGATAACAGTTTAAAAATGATTGTATCTTTTCTACAGACTCTGGTGCCTATGTCTTCAAGTTCTCTCGATGAAATATGAAAATCAAGGCAGTTTTTCCTTGTTCATGAATGAAATCTTACTATTAGGCAGACTTGTATTAGATCGCCGATGCAAGTTTTTCACTCAATGGTTAAAAACTTACTAATATCTTGGATGTGTTTCGATCTCATTTAAAGAATCTAAATGCTGTTCACTGACACTTGGGGTTAAGTGTTACACTATTTGTGCCTAAGGCAGATAAGTGCCGCTAATGCTTATCAAGCCCTTTTTTAATGTTGGGTTTAGCGTTTGATATGTTAAAAGGTAATGTGAAGTTTAACCCTAACATGAAATTCATTTTTTTACGTAATAGGAGGCAAAGTTAATGACTTTTTAGGGACATCTCAGACAAATACTCACGAATGTCGGGAAGATTAACATATCGTCGGTTGAATTCTATCCAGAAGAGTTTTTCCGCTTGTGTCTCGCTCTGTATTTTATTTATCGAGCGAGCGAGTAATAAAGCTATTGCTTCACTTACAGATATTGATGCAAACATCTGCAAAAATCGCACGCATGATGTGTAATCTCTAACTTTCTAATTGGCTGAGCACAAATGAAATTTTATTGCATAGATATAAATAAATTATGAAAAATTTGCCCTTGACCATATACAGATTTAATTGCTTTTTCCTTTTCGTTTTGTTTAATATGTTGTTTGTCCTGTTAAAGGATAATAAACACGCTCAGCTGTTAAGAATATGTGTGTGTGTGTGTGTGTGTTTTTTTTTTACGCTACATAAATTAATGTTAGTTTCAGTTGCAGTGAGGGCTAAATGCATAGACATTGGAAAGAAAGCTTGAAATATACTAAGTTATCTGCAGAGACACACAGTCATACGCACAAATCTCTTTTACATCACATCTTTGAGTTGTTGTTGTCGACATGCCAACCGCCATACGTACGTACGGATGGATTTGTGTGTGTTGTGTGCGAACGAATAAAAATAAGACTTAACACATAAAACAGCTTTTCGTTTTTAAAGTCCATAATATATACGCTATATGTGTGTATGTGTTCTTTAATGTCCTTCTCAAGTGTCATAACGAGTGTTACTTATATGCCACCAAGATAGATGACGAAAATGTAGTTTGTGACATCAAAATACTTCTGTACGAATGTGTTCGCAACTTATGTTTTCCCAATGGAAATGCTGCAGACTGTAAAACAATATGTGATCGTCTTGTCTTCTTCATGCGGTTGGTTATATAAATCAGAAGGCTCTTCATAGGCTATGCATAAGGATGAGATAATAATCGGAAAGGTGGTAAGAAGGCGGTTTGCCTACCCTTGAGTATTAACGCTTTCGCCAGAATCCGAGCTATAAGGTTTTAAATAATAAATCAACATAAAGGTAAATAGACGAGAAATTAATTTCAATATAAAAACTCCAACCATGCAAACTCTCATCAGTTAAACCAAGCAAAAAGTCGTTCATGAAAGAAAACAAAACTCGCAAATGCATTCGGCTACAAATTGAAATTCATGAACAAAACTATTTATTTAACAGATTGGCGCAATTTCTCTGCGAAACAAAAAATAAATAAATAACAAATGCCAACTAACGATTATAGATAATGATGGTGGACGTGGGAGTAAGAACATCGCGGATACGCTTCCCTCATTGCTTTTATGTGATATTCGTTACTTTCTTTCGTTTATTTCTGAAGTTTAATTTTAGAGAAAAAGAGAACACAAAATTTTCTTTCCTTTTCCTTCTACAACTTTTCAACGCATGTTCTTCCTCGTATGGTTCTTCTAATGTTTTATTCACTTCAGGGAACAACGCAACGAAGTTTTCGGTGGCTTGTCCTTTTTTGTTCAATTCAAGCTCAATAAACTTTATTTCTCTCGCAAGGAACTGTTATTGGTGTGCATGCGGTTGCAATCTGGGCATCGTTACTGTATGCTGTCGCTCAACAATTAATTTTTATGAAGTTTGCAGTGTCACCTTCAAAACTTTTCCTCTTTCATTTTTATTTTTCTGCACACAATTTAGTTAAAAGAAACGAAGCAAAGTGATAGTTAATGCGTATCCAAGCAGTGAGACATCATCATAGTTGTTTTTGTCGTCGACAAATCAGTTGCTCTATGCTTTACTTATTATATATGTAAGTTATTAGCTTTGAAAGTTTGTGTGATTTTGCTATCATCAGCACTTTAAAATCACTTTTATAAGATCAACAAAAATGTCGAAAATTTAATGCAGACAAAAAAGTTGCAGGCAAAACAAGAAAACGAAAAACAAAGTCATTATGTCATCAAGTGACCTTTAGTACAATATGTTACTGCTTCGATTTACAATAACTAATGGGATACGGATAAGCAATTAAAAAGAGTAACACAACTTCAACGCATCGTAATCAAAATAAAGAAACTTTATTGCGATGCTATATAAGCATTTTTAAGGTTAACGAGAACACGCGACGATAATTGGATGCAGCCATTCGATCTTTGAATCTTTGAATCGTTCTTACAAACAAATTTCTTTGGAGGACAAAGTATCGCAGAATTTTTTTTTCTTATTTCCTTTGCTTACTTTTCTCATTGCTTCTCTGAATGAGAGTCTCTTTATCGATGCTATGTCCACAAGCAGTAAGCAATTTATTTACAAACGTATCTTGTTTTGCCTTATGCTTACGTCAATTTTTTCAAATCGTTTTCGAGGCAAAGAAATTACGCAAAATTAAATGAATTTATTGACAGCGAGAAACGTTAAATTTGAAGGCATATTCTATGGACGTTGCTGTAGTAGCTGCACAAAAATGGAAAAACTTGAGCTCGCCCACTATTACAACGCGCAGGAACAAACTTCAAAAACCCCATAAAGTATACAAATTCTTGGCCACTTTCAAATTCCGAATGCAACTAAGCGTGTGAGTTCGTTCATCTGCCCATCTACCCCTCTGCGCAACTGTGTAGTATCTGCGATAAATGTTCGGCCGTTTGCAAAAATTAAAATACCGCCTACAACCTTGCAAAAAATTTTTGGTGATCTAAACTTTCCAAAGGTCACACTCACAATGCCCGCACGTCTATGCAACAAAAACCGTAAGCAACTTTGCTTTCCGCCTTTTTGCTTGTCACTCATAAAGTACAACACATACACCACTTTTGTTCTGAAAATAGAAAAAATCATCCGCGTCCAACCAATTGTTTGTTTACTTATTTATTGTTTATTTGTTTATATCATCATTATTCATTTTTATCAATTACCGTTTATCACTTTTAGTTTATTGATTTGTTGGCTCTACTTTTTTAACTGCTTTAACGGACTGCCTTCAAACGATTATAGCACACATTAACGACAACTTCCGTCATATATCCCTTAGATATCTCGAAGATGTCATAAAGAAGCAAACGAAAACATCCTAGCAACCGCAAAATCCATAAAATATTTAGTAGTCATTTCCTGTCCACACGCCGCCCATACGAGCCGCTTAAAAGAAAAGCTGACTTATTTATTTTTCTCGAAAAATATTTACTTATTCGTCAATATCTACTTGCTCTCCTCTAAGGCTATCTCCCTCTTTCCAATTGTCGAAGTACTTCTGGTATGCATCAACAAGAATACAAAATCTAAGTTACTAGGACGTCGAACAGGATGAACATCGTAATAATAAAAACTTTTCTACATTTTTCTTCTTCTATTAAATACATAGTTGCTCTTTGAAAGAAAGACAGCCTTGACGAATAAGTAAAATCTCCCACATCAGGTTCAATGCAATAAATTTATTTTGTATGGCCCTTTTGGCTTGACTTTGAGAAATATCTGCAACAGGCTTAAGATCAATACCCTTTTTAGGTCGTAACTTTTGGTTGTCCGTCTGTTAGCGGATAAAAATTTCTCATTAG
Organism: Glossina pallidipes; assembly: GCA_000688715.1. NCBI lineage: Eukaryota > Metazoa > Arthropoda > Insecta > Diptera > Glossinidae > Glossina > Glossina pallidipes. The sequence goes on along the minus strand of KK499845.1, from coordinate 234,115 downwards.
AACTTATGCTCACTTTCAAGCTAATGCTTGCTATGAACACAGTAAAGTCGTAAATTTCCTGGCTCCCACCAACTTTCTATTTTGGATCTTACGAATTTTTTGCAAACCGGATAAATGAAGTTTTCAATAAAAGCAATTGGCGAACGAATCGAGGAACAAAGTTAAATTCTCTGCTTATTCAACACTAACGAAGCATGTATGCACTTTGGGATTTTCCCAGGGTACACTTTTGGGTGTTAACATACGGACGAACAAATTTATAGTAACTCGATCTTTCCGAGGATTATACGAAAACTTGAGACCACATATACGCGATATGGTATCAGACGATTAGGTAATTCGAGCGAATCTACTTTTGTTTTATTATGGACTGGTTATGTCTTATACAGACCAGTTATAGTCCGAATGCAAGATAAAAAATTGTAAGGGGCAAAATAAATTTTTTATGCCCAGTTGTATTTCTTAAATTAATCTAACAGCAACAGATTGTTCTGGCTAAGAGCAAGGTACCTAATGTACTTAAAGAACTTAAAGAAATCTTCAAGAAATCTGTGATAATTGGTTTTGAATATAAGTAAATAGATCAAAATCCTGATCTTGATTAGGATCAAGCAAGGTTAAAAAAAAAAAAAAATAAATAAATAAAAAAATATTGATCCAAGGGCAGGGATATATATATATATATATATAATGAGTAAGATTCTGATATCAAAAGTTGTAGGAAATAGCAGCCAGGAAGACAAGAATGGCAAGAATATGTTACGACAAAATTTCATAAAACTTTTACCTAACACTTAAAAATCGATAGGTTAGCTGGCAGGAAACAAACTTCATTGTGCTCTTTATCAACGGATTTCATACGTATCAGGGGGGCAGAGGATGGAAAGAGTGAGGGCAAACTGGAATTTGTACAACGTACAAAAACTTAATGTAATCATTTTTTAATACAAATTATTTTTTTTATCGACTTTTCTGCAATTAATAAAAAATTGATTGATTTTTAATGATATCACGAAAGGTTTAAGGAAAATGTAATTTTTTATTTGTTTAATTTCCTTTTAAAAAAATTCCCTTTAAATCCGTATGTACAAGCATTTTTTAATGCATCGAGAAACAGAAAAACGAAATGAAAAAAAAAGTGAATTCACGCACAAAACACGAACATAAATAAATGAATTACAGTAAAAAGACATACGTGTCCACGGTGTCAAAATGGATGCGCATGTTGTGTGAGCTTGGAACAGAATATCGCTTCTTTTTTTGCACAATTAATGTTACCCTTGAACTTGACTTCACATTTAAACGTTTTGGCCTGTACGGTTATTTTGCACTAACATACATTGTAACTGAATTTGTTATGCTATTGAAATTTTTGGCACTCGAAGTTGAAAAGTTTACCCTTCTTCTTAGGTTCCTTGTATCGTTTACAAATGATTTCATTTCTCCATATGATGTCTTTTAGTAAAAGTTGGACCACGTTGTGTTTATTTATTTTGTTCTTTTTTTTTTTCTCTTTCCTAACTAAACACAAGAAGAGCAGCGTATACAAAATTCATTATTGTATTCATAACAAAGGGAAAGAGCTCCTGTGAAACTCTAACTCGTAAATAGTTGTTGGAATAAAGCGAAATTTGAAATGTGGTCAAAGAGACTTCTGGTGGCCAAAAGATGTAACGGAAGACACACACACAGGGCCAAAAGTTTTTACTTTACAACCCAAGCCTGTTTGGGAAGACATTGGATAATGATTAGGATTTTCAAGTAAAGCTCAATATAAGAATACACTCTCTTACGAAACAGCATAAAAATAGAAAACACTGCTGTCCAACCTATCGCTGTCTACAAAAAGATCTTAAGTTAATTTCCTTTAGTTCCTTTTTGGTATGTCCATCTATCTAATGCTTCAGTTTGCAAAGATTTGAATGAAATATTGAAGTTTGGCTTTAATCGCGACTTTAATTCTCAACGACCCATAACTTCACCTTGTATCGATATAAAGCTTGCTTGGAAGCTACCTGAGGCTTCGCCGAAAAACCAATGCAAGCACTAACAGTCAATAAAAACATCTGTCAAATATAAACCAATTCACTCTAAATCGCCATAAGACTCTTTTTCAAAAACAAAAGTTTTCCGTTGTGTAGTGAAACATTTAGGCACTTTACGTCTTACAGGTTTTTTATTGTTTAAAGATTAAAAATTATTAGTCGTTTCAATATTTTTAAAAATTTTCAACTAATAATTTTTTAATTTTTTTTTTATAATACCAAATAAAACGCCATAAATGGATGATAACAGCAAAAAAAAGAGACTTGCGCCTCTTTCCGAATGAACCGTTTGTACATTCGCCTGCAATAACGAGTGTTCAGGATTCAACCACATTCGTGCACTTGCTCTTCTCTTTTTTTTGCTTTTAACTCTTTCACTGTCAGCAGCACCTTTTCATTCAAAAATCCATTTTCCCCGAAAAAGATATACGGAATAGTTTTTAAATTAATTTTTGGCATAAATAAGGAAAATTTCAAATCTTTTTGCCAAACGCTTTTTGATATTAAAAATTAAATTTAGTGATTAGATAAAATCGCGATTAATTGTGCTAATAAATCTAAAACAATGCTTAAGGAAGAAGTTGTATTAAGCTCGAGTCAAATTTGCTAAAGCAAATAATGTGTTTTCAAGAATGTGCTCGTTCGGCAACGCCATCATGTTGATCTCGTTAAAGAAACAACATTTTTTAACATTCTTTTTCGCTACTTTCTCTCTTCGCGCTTATAAACACATAGCCCAGCATCGGCGAGAGATGTGTAGATGTGGTGTAGTCATCGTCATCGTGCAATTGTTGGTTGCGAGTGAAGGCAGTTCTAGGTTTCTTCTCAAGCCGCGTTTTCTTAGAAAATTAGTATCCGACAAAAAAGCTCATTAAAATAATAAAGACTTAAATAATTAAGTTATGTCAACGCAATCCACAACGGCTACACACACAAACCCAAACATGCACACACAAGCACCGAGTGACTGCTTATTTATGTCTTCGTTGGCTGAAGGCTGAGTGATAATTTTCCATTGAAGAGTTTTTATAAATCGCTTTTATTTAAACATTTTTAATACCATGTCTTCGGGGATGATGGGAAAAAGACGACGTGTTCACATTTCAAATATAAACTTTTAAAAGAAAATCTTCCTTCAAAATGATTAAATATTCAAAGCAAACGCTTAAGTGCGACGCATAAAAGTTTCGAAGAATGCAAGTTTTGAGAGACATTAGTTGAATGTTTTCGTTTTTTCTTAAGGCATCAACATCTACTGACTGCATCTATCAGAGTGTCGTGACAACTAACATGTTTCTCTTAATCAAAAAAATTTAGAATATTTTTTAATATAACTTTTTTCTGTTAGTATTTCGTTTATTTGTTTATTGTTTGTTCATGTTTCATGTTTGTTTTTGTTGTCGATTTTTGTAGATTTTTCTCTAATAACGTTTGTCAATCAGACGATAAGTTAATCAAGAAATTTTTTCTTCTTCGTCATAGGAGACAATTGTGTATTAATTTTGTCGATACATATGCAATGCAACAGAATGAATATGACATAGAGATTCGATGTAAAACAAGGACATATAAAATTTGATTATACGCTTTATTTAGCGAACGGCAGTTTAGAGTACAACAAGTAAGAAAACTATTGAAACCATTTTTTTAAGGAAAATCGAATCGACTAATGAATATGCATTTATATGTTTTCCAAAAATTCGTCATTCGAACTTGGCCTAAAGCACTCCAGCGGTTGGCTTACCCACTACCACCTATCGGAAAATTGAAATTTCAAAAATTTCATATAGAAAATATTAATGAGATGCTATCAATTAGCGTATACGACCGTTCTTATTATCGGATATTCTAACACAACCGTTCTTCCACTACCCCTCATGATTTAACGGCGCTCGTTAAGCTCCCGGCGTTCAAATAGATTCTTCTTTTGTGCAGATATCGTCTCATTAAAATAAATTATCATGTGTACGTTTTAGGTGGACAACCTACACCGAATTAACACTTCGGCAATTCGGGTACAAAACAAAGCATCCCTTGGAAGGAGCTTTTTTGAACGCCCGTTAAGCGCCCATTCTTTAGTACGCATGTTTTTTTATAAAATGGAAAAACTTGAAAATAAAATTGAAACTTTCTGTCTTCAACCTTCTGTCTCACCTATCATCAGTTAGAACATCTATAAGCATTCTGTAGATAATTTACAATTTAACGCAATTCTTCAATTATATGCGATTCGGTTTATTACTCACTTAGTCACTTATTTTAGTCCCGTTTTACGTCTCTCTATATTCTCCACTAGGTACGTAGTTGGGATGGAATATTTAATTGTCGATGTAATTCCATGAATTAACTCGTGATTATTACCGTAAAATGAAAGCATTATGACTCATTAAGAAGAAATGAACAGATTGCTTAACCTTGCTTCTAACGTAGGCGTTTGTTGTAATTTTCTCATTTTTTAAAATAAAGCTTCTTTAGTATTCCTATAAAATGTAGTATTTTTCATACGACAATCATCACAAAACAATGAAAACGACTACATAACACGGTGACGTGGTCGATCGTTAAAACATCGACAGCGACTTTTTAAACAAAGGCTTTACATGGATGTCAGTCGAAAACGTGATCCTGTTTGAATAATTTTGAATAGAGCTCGTCCTAGGGCGAAAACACGTGGGTATACCATATTTCATGAAAATATCTCATAAAAATTGCGGTCTATAGATTGAACAAAACAAAAGAAGACATGTAGACGGGCAGACAAGCTTAGATTGGCATAATGAGAGATGGATCTCAAGTTCTTCTAACTGCTTGTTACGTATATCCGCGCAAACTTAATATACCCTGGCACTGCTTTTGTATTCTCGAAATAGATGGAAAACAAAAACTTCTTTTGAAAGGTTATCCTTTCGTTTGGCATCAGCACTTATATTACATCATATATAAATTTCAACCTTGGGCACTTTAAAGAAAGAGTTATACCATATAGCGTTTCATTGATACGTGTCATTAATAAGTATTTGTAAGATAGAAATGATATTGAAGTAGAAATCTGGTTCTAACGCTGACCCCAACCCATTATTTTCGGCCATACTTTGCCAGATTTGCGCATTTTATATTCCGCAAAAAACAAAATAATAAATAAATAAAGATAATATTTATGTTTATGCAAATTTCAATTGCGGATGTGGTAAAGGTTATAATTAAAATTTCCTACACAACACATGCATAGAAATATAATGGAAAATTTGGTCAACCATAAAGCAATGCAGTTGTTATTATTCTTACATTGTTTTTGTTCTTGTTGTGTCTTTTTAATGACAACGAATTCGAAATTTTCGATATGCCCACCAACCAAATCGTTGGGTTGGAGTAATGCCAAAAAAAGTTTTCCACCCATCATAAAAGTAATACTAAATTTACCAAGCGTTTGCAACAAAGACCTCGATCTTCGGAAATAAAATAACTGATTTAGATTTAATCGTCCTACTCTGATTTCTCGCTTCTATTTACCCTCATCAATTTAGCTTCTAAAGAAAAAGAAATCACCTTAAATAAATTTTAGTGTTTTCCTTCAGTGTTTTCCTTTCTTTGTATTGCTTCACTGAAGTTAAAGCGATCGTTAACGTATAACGGCACTTTTAGGATCGTGTAAGTAAGAGATTTTTACTTATGATGGGCGGGATTGTGAGTGACGGCTAGTGAAGTACAAGTTTACACACAAATCTGCTCCGAAAACAAGCGAAAAATAGAAAAAAAGGCAGACAAGAATATACAAAGTCTAAGAGACTTGGGCTAGACGTGGGCGATAAGCGGGCAGACGGTACAACTCTTAGAATTAAATCAACTAAGCATCGAGTGCTGATCGAAAATATGTTTTAAATGGACGCAAAGGACGAATAGATGGATCGAGCGACACGTTGAATGACTAAGAATCTTGCACGACTCAAATATACATATTAGAGGCAAACGAACATGGATGAAGACCGATTAGATATGTAATGCTCAAAAAAAAAAAAATCAAAAAGAAAGTACTTCAGAGGGATGACATGAACAAATCCTTTGCACAAATTACCATTGGATGGCGTTACAAGATACTTTGCAATCTGGTGAATACTGCTTATCTTTCGTGTCAATAACTGCAAGGATAATATTTTTATTATAACATGCATGTCATGTTTCATTCTTTGAGCTCGGAATCCGCTAATCTTAAAATAGTGCCTTTTTTCTACCGGCTGTCTTTTTGCTGCCATATTATGGGTCCAAAATTAAGTAAATTTCTGAGAATTTTGAATTCTTGAAGTAGCGTCGAGACGTCAGCGCGGTGTTCGAAAAGCATGCAGGGAAATAGAAAAAAGCGAACTGGAACAGTGTTCCAGTGCTGGGGCAGAACTACTACGCGATTATCGATTTATAAAGAAACAAACTTGATTTTTGCTGACGAATATCTATTCCAAAACAGTCTTGGTTGCCCACTTCCATTTCCTATGATTTTGGTAATGGAAAAATCTAGCTTTCGTTAACCTCATGTGGTGGATGTGGTAAACGAGAAGCAAAGCTGAAATTTCTTTAAAAATATGGAAATTTTCCTCGAAGATTATTTCAAATTTAAGCCAAGCAGCAACAGTTTGAAATTAACTGAAAACACTCTCATGAAGAATTTGCCTTCGATTTTTAAACGAACCACAACACCATTATTTCCACCTTTATGTAGTAGAATTGAAAACCATAATAATAATAATAACAACAACAACAATAACAACAATAACAACAACAGGCCTTAATTGTTTCCTTAGTCAACATTTAAAATACCTCTAATGCCATCAATACATGACATGACATGACATGCAATGTAAGGAATTTTTACACTGAAATTAGATATTTTTGCAATAAATGCAGTTAAATACCTTTAAAGTTTAATATTACAACAGAGGGACATTTTATGTTCATTGAAAATATGTAGGATGACACAAATGGTTATTAGTACTCCACTTGCTGTTGTTGTTGTTGTTGACATCGACGTTGTTGCTGTTACTGCTGTCATTGCTGTTATTGCTGCTGCTGTTGTTGCTTATAATATATTGGTATGAATTTATAAAATGCGAAGAGAACAGAATGTCGAATGTATGGCTACTGCAATCCCATATATTGTATATGTATATGTCTCAACATTTGTTATATTTTGTAACAGTGTTGGTGACATTTTGTGTGTAACCACATAACAATCAAGTCGGTTTGTTTAAAAGCTTTCATGTGCCGCTTGTCAATGCTGTAGAAACTTTATGTTTAGAACAGCATGAGGAAACAATGTTAAGTGGCACAGTACAACACATCATCTGTTTGGCATTGCAATCTAAGCTCAAATTATTTTCACTCCTCGCGGGAGGTATGTAAATTGTTTCTAGTATTTAAAGTTCCTTACTCCATGGAAATACGCATCGAATGTCTCTATGTTTTCAAACAAGGAAAGTAATTGGGTACGTCCGCCTGTACGCTCGTTGAGGTAGAAATTTTGCTACGATCATCTAGCTTATTATACTGAAGTTGTTCAGATTGATTCAAAATTAGAAAATTTCGAATCTTAGTGTTTTTTATGAGGTAAACATTCCATTTTTTGAACTTTTTTAATAAGCTTATGCATATTACTTATTAAGTAAGCCATTGTATGTCGCACCCTTACACTCCTGTACTGCAGCGCTAGTTTATTTATCATATATTCCCTTACACCCCTGTACTGCAGCGCTAGTTTATTTATCATATATTTGTTTTAAAGTGGATTTTTGTAAAAGTTCCAAAAGAACTATATAAAACGGTTTGTTTCTAGTGCGTTTCAAAAATCATTTTGGAAAGAAACGAAAAATTAAACAAAACATCGCAAGAACAGCAAATTCGTCTAGAACCGAATATAATGCATTTTTGTTATCAGAATGAGTTAGTGTTTCTGTGTTTTTGAGTGATTGATAGATTGTTATACGGTGTTCGCATACGTGATGAGGTCACTTTATTAGTTTCCGAACTCTTCAAAACGACTTCACGCAAATTAATGTTTCCTTTTTTCGTTTTTGACACGCTTTACTCCCACATAGGCAATTATTTATTGTCTTTACTTAGCCAATGTGAAAAACAATAATGGTAAACCAAGCTAATTTTATATAGGCAATAACAATGTCTCTACTTACCCGAGCAGTTTTTTGAAGTTCAACGGCCGATTGATTCTTTCTCCTTGTTGCCGGAATAACACTTGAACTCAATGTGAATTCATTTACTGGGTTTCAAGTCGATGCGATGAACCTGTGTATAAAAATATAAAAATAGACTAAGTGATTACGTAACATCAAAGTAAAAAAAAAAAAAATAGTTTACTGCAATAAATTATTATTATTTCGGTAAGACTGCATATAAACTTCATATATAAAAGGTCCGGGTAATCAAAAAAAACGTTCCTTATAATTGAAATTATTTTATATAATTTTCTTCTTTTTGTATATTTTATCTTTTAATTAAAACAAATTAGAATGAAAATTAATTAAAACTCATTAACGATTTCATATTTTTTAAAAACAAATTTCTAACTATTATCTTAAGCACGAAGAATTTAATTTAAGTGTGTGGCGTAGCATCACAAAAATTAAGCAGCGTATCGCTAAAGTCACACTAAGAACCTAAGAAGTTGGGAGAGGAGCTACATTGCCCCTTCTTAAGGAATTTACTTATGTGCCTGGCGTTAGTGAAAGAGAGTCATATTCTTGGAGACATATTCAAGCCCTTAACTATAGCTCCGTCTTAGCTAGTTAGGGTAGTCTGGATAGCTGCAAGAGCAGTGGATAAAGAGGGAGAGTAGATGAGTTAGCGGCAGGTCCGATCATCTTCGGTAAAGTTCGTTGCGGGGAAGGTCTACTTTTTTCACTACTTAACATACAGCATAGTTACCATAAATAGAGGCCGCAACAGCTCTCTCTTGTATTGCAGGAACGAAAATCACAACCGTCAGCCTTTCTTTTGTATTCACTTTAAAGCGACTTCTTTCTCGGTTTACTAATACGCCAATAGTTAACGTTTAAATGGTTGGCTTTGCTTGTACACCTCAGACGTCGAATGTTAGTAGCAAGCGTTAAAATATTGAAATTTTCTTCTTTTAGACAATCATAGTACGGTCATTAGAGATGAAACAGAGCGATCGAATAGAGAGAAAAATGCCGTTCACAATAAAGTTAGAAATTCTCTTCCACACACAGGGATCTTTACAACGGCCCTATTTCTGGCGTAACAAAATCTAGAGCCGTGAAGGCTGAGTTCATACTAAATCTAATTCTAGCTTAAATCCTCTTGAAAAGTTCTAACACTTAAGAAAAGACAATCATAACAATTTCTCTCAGTCAACTTCATGTCTATACTCGACTTGTTTTCTTTTCGAATGATTTTGATTAAATTCCTTCCATTAAATATTTAAAAACTTATTTTTCAACTTTTCTATCCTCTTACCTTGAAAACATTTCTTAACTTTTAATCTATAATTTCGTAATATTCTAAATTATGTTGAACTTGTACATAAGTGATCTCTAAGCGAGTTATTAACCATAAGCAGTTATTGCTGTATTGACACCTGTGTTGCAAATTAAATTTATTACTAATTCCATTATTTTATAAATAACAATAAATTTGAATACATTTTATATATCACTTTGAACAGATTTAATTTGTGTTTACTTTACATGCGAAACGATTACAGTGCATATAGCTTAGGCAAACATGTAAACAAAGATATATTCAAGGCAGCAACTGATTTTAATGTCAATTTTACAGAAATTGATGTATGTGTATGTGTATGTGTGTGTAATGTATAATACATGCCGTATAATAAATTTACATGTTAGCACAGCAACAATTTTACCGATAACAAGAATTTTGTATGACTGCGAACAGCAGTCAAGGAGTGAATGTTCGTTCAGTTCAGTGTGATTGTAAATGGGTGCGTATGATGAATGCTTGAGTTGCTATTTAATGTTCTACATACAAGAAAACTTTACACATAACACTTATTATTGTTATTATTGTATATGGTTAGCAAAACATATTTAGGAGACTTAGGGAAATAATAATGTGTGTGTGGCTTGTTTCTTTTTTTTTTGTTTGTAAATTGTTATAGTTGTTCTGCGAAGTGTTGTTATACAAGTTATCACAAGTTATTTTGTTTTATATGTGTTGTTTAAGATTGTGTACACAACATTTACACACACATACGTATACATATACTGAGTATATGCGAGGGAAAAGATTGCATACAAAATTGATAGCTTTTTCAGCCACCAGCAATGGGTATCCGCCCGCTTGTTATATACAAAAGTACCCATTGCAGACGGCATAAATTGACACCCACCTATTTAATAGAATATTTCCCAATTCTACTGGGTTGGTTTGAGATGGCAGCAACCATCAAAGTTCCGCTCTGAGATGAATGTATAGTTTCTACATGTTAGTCTTAAGAATTAGCTGTTAATTATTTTTCTAGTGACGGAGCAAATTGAAATTATGAATACACGATTACACTTTCTTTCCTGGGTCATCTACTTCTAAGATTATCCATATAATATTCGTTCATTCGGTTTACAGAACTAAAAGGCAAGCATCAGAGTTCTCATAAATTATATAGAAAGGGATTACTGGATTTACTGGTAAAGGCCGCGTCAGGTAGTACGACAGGTCAGTCAGTTTGCGTTCTGCAATGAATATCAAAACTTATAAATAAATTTATGCTAAAGTTTCAGAGGGGAAAATAACCTCGTGGCGATTTTCACTAACATTCAAACGAGTTATGTTTATTTAAAAATTCAAACGAATCAATACTTGGTTCATCTTTTGATAAAATCATTATGCCGTCACTATGCACATTCTTAGAATGCTCAGCTAAGTGACTATCGCTAACCTTTTTTTGAAATCCGAATTATAGACTGTATGTATCAAAAACTCTTAGTCAACGTTGCTCAATTTTCCTCGAGACATTACAAGTGTTGTTCTGCAATTGTCATGAGAGAAGATGGCCGTTTTCTTATTACAATGTTACTCATTGTGTCCTTACATCTATCGATGTGCCTAACCATTGATTGGTGTAACTATTTACTATACCTCGCCCTTAACAGATATCCTTATATTTTCGCTAACAAAACACACACAAGAAAGGTGTTAGGAAATTTGGAAAAAAAATTATTCAAAGCTGAAAGCTTCTTAAAATTAATCGAAATGCAAATATTATTCTTCTCCTTTTCTGATTTACTTAGCAAATCTAACTTTCTTGTTTTAAGTTACAAAAGTTTCGTGGTTTCTAATGTAGGACTTTCGGAGCTTCAGGTGCTAGCTTTGGTATTAGCCGGCAAAGAACTTGGGCATGAAATTTAAAATTTTTATTATTTTGCCTTTTCTTTTTATTTCTGCAGCTTAAGCTCCGATAGACATCGATAGCAGAAAATGTGATCGCGATAACTTCATTTGAAATCTGCTGTGAAAACATGCTGTGTACACAGTTTACGGCTTAAACGTTGTATTTTTTCGTCCCCTTGTTTCACATTTTCTTCTATACAGTTTTCGATCTAAAAATAGTTTTGCTTGAAAATTGTTGGCGTAATTGAATTCAAGTTTTTTTTTTCTATTTTCCCTATACGTTTATCCTACTAAAGTATTATATACGCTTGGGCGCTTGAGTGAATACAAAAACACATATGTTTATCTATATATAAGTGGGTGTGGGTGTGTGTGTGTGTGTGTGTATGTGTGTGTGCGTGAACACACAACAAAAAATCACTGGCGGCAGTTTTATTATAACGGCGACCGTTAGAAAAACATTCAAGACAACAGTTCACTGAAAATCAAAATACAATTAGCGAGAGAAAGATTTTATAGCCAGCACATGGTGCTATGGTATCTAATTAAAGTATCGCACCCTGCAATTAATAACAATCTACGAGTATACTCTAATGTTACAACATTGAAGAGTAGTTTTAATATTTGTTTCTACGGTTGATCGACTTTAAAAATTGTAATAAAAATTAAATGCAAAAACTGTACACAATACTAGTAAACACAGTTACAACCTCATGGAGAGTTGTTTCTGCTTTCGAAACTTGATTTATTTGTCTATTTTCGAAACCAACCAGGCGCACTAACATACCAAATCGTTTAAGTGGGTGTAAAATGTATTTTTAAATAAGTGCGAGCGAACTGTATTATCACGCTTCAAGCGCAAAATTCTTGCCGCACGAAAATCGCAAATTCATTTAATGACTGCGAGTGCCATAATCAATTGGTTGAAACAGACTAGCAAACGCTATAAGTTATCGGCTATTGAGAAGTGTATATATATATGTATTGACATTTTCGGGTTTTTTTCTTGTTATGGCCGTGGTTGGAGTTAAATCATATCCACTTTTTAAGCTAAACTTCATTGCTTATTCGAGAGCATACAGATCAAGTTTTACTATTTTATCTCCACTGCTTGCGATCTTGATTAGGTCCAGTACCCGTCAATGAAATAAATAATGCGTACACGCTACTGAATCTTTCTTACACATTTCTCGATGTTAAAACGAACTGATACAGTTAGTAAACCTCTAGCCAGGTATGGTGACTCTAAAAATGTTTATCATGCTATCCAATGCTCATATATTGTCAGCTTAATCAATTGATCATTTAGCTTCGTTTCCTTCTGTTGAAATGGTTTATGGCTCTGTCCATATGTATTGTGTTTTATCTCTCCGTACAAAAATATAAAGACCAAAGCGTCCTTGTAAACTATAAAGCTTTTAGTTTTTTTTTTTTTAGTCTAAAAGCCTTTTTATGTTTAGTAAACACCGATAATTGTTGTATTCTTTTGTTTCATAAATGTTTTGTTTTCCTTCATAACATGTTGCTTCAGACTCATGTGTTTGTGAATGCATAAAGCAATACATTATTGTTTTCTTAATTTTACTTATTTTTAAAAGGTACTTAGATATACCTTCCTCTCTAACCAACCAAAACTTTTTCTTTGTCCCTTAAAAAAAAAAAAAATTAAACCAAATTCATGTACAAGTTGTTGTTCGTATTTTTCAATGAAAGAAGCCAAGTTAACCATTAAAACATTAAATCTGTAACGTGTGCATTTATCCTTCATCAGCACTGAATGCTCCTGTCCTCTACGCAAATGGCCTGATTAACTCTTAACAGATGAAAAACTATTTATTTATTTGTTTATTTAGTTTATTTATTTATGCAAATTGGTTAAAATTACATATATTTTGTTGTAGAACTACATTAAGCTAGAATATGTCGCTTTCCGCGCTTTATTCGCCAAGCATTACATCCTTTGATTAACGCTTGGTACTTTTAATTAAATATCGTGTACATTTCCCTTTCTTGTAAGGGTTAGAATTCATTTCTACACTCGGTACTCGGTACGTAATTACGTTATTATTACATAATATAAGGTAATCTTATTTTCATTATTTTCTTTAATACCAGACACCCAAAGTCAATAGAACTGCAGGTAAATTTCCTTCCTCCGACATTGTTTCCAAATTTATCTAAGCCCTCTAAGACGATTATTGTGCTTGCGTGTGTGTGTGTGTGTGTGTGTGTATCACAAGACAATTGGTTCTCTTTTTGTTCTTTACTGTGAAATTGCAACTTCGTTAAATTGATTATCGACTCGTTGTGAAAAACCATTGCTGATACTTATGACATAAATATATTGTTTCTTCTTCCAAATTATTGAATTTTTTGGGTTGAATAAACAACTAAAAAACGTTCCAATTTCTTCCCGTTGGTACAATGGCATATTAATTATGTCAGTTCGTTGGTATCATTTAGAAATTTGTGCCATATCTATGTAAGATACGAAACTGGTTTGATGATATTTGTCTGTCCGTCCATATCATATTACGAAAAATTTAAACCTGTTATCTATATTATTAATAATGAATGTTTAGAGATTTGCTTTGAATATAATTTGAAATCCTCAACGAATGTCAATGTAATGGAAGGAAATCTGATAAAATGCTGGCTTAACAAATTGGAGAAAATATTGGTTGAAAATATGGCACGATCTGCAAACTTTATACTTTTATAGGTTGACATGCGGAATTCAACTAAATCTGCAAAACTTGGCGGATACAAAACGTAAGAAATTTTCTTCAATTGTGATTAAGTAACAAACTGTTGGTATTTAAGATTCATCTGAAAGTGAATGTAGTTTTCTTGCTCGTTTGAAGTAAATTTATGTTTATATACAAATGACCAGCTGTTACAGATGTTTATTGAATGGATTTAATTTGTTTAATTGAAGTAAATAAACCAGCAGCAGCAGCAGTTGTTACATAAAATATCAAATTTGGTTTATTTGGTTAGATGTATGTAGCAAAACGATTAATAATAATTGAGGTAATGAAAATGCAGCTTATGTTAAATGGGAATTGAAAAAGTAATAGAAATCTACTTGCTTCGCTGATTGTTTCTCAACGTATGAGAGGTTCTTCTAAGCTGAAATAAATGGCTGCTGTGGCCTGACAATGAATACTACAAGCGAAAGAACCAATCTTTTACATGATAGACCTGAAACAATCTGTCAAGGCGGACAGCGTAGCCGTCGATTCAACAGATGAGAGCTAGCAGATATGACGGGCATTTCAAAAGGCACTATATATCGCTTGTTGATTAAAAATTTCGTCTGCGTTAAAAATTAATGTCGGTTCTGATGAAAATTTTGTCTACTTTCAGCATCGTAGGGGTACTTTAATCACTTAAGGTTTGTAGATGACTTCAGATAATGAAGTTTTGGATTTTTTCAATCCTTCGTATCCGTTTAAACTCAGTCAGGAGAAGAAAACTCAACCACAATTTCTCCACTTTTTCTAATTACCTCATATAAACAAGTTTATTATCCTTTTTTAATCAAATTACTTTCTTTCTTCTCTTAAATATGTTGCGATAACTGAGGATATATTGACGTCTTAATGGTTTTACCCGTCGCTACTGTTTTATATTTTCATTAAATTTTGCAATAAAGTGATTTTCTCCTAACAGTAATTAAAAAATAAAAAAGGAAAAAAGAGAACAAATTTAGTTATGCTCACTGTATCTGGATACAATTATTCTTTCAAACTAATTAGCAAAACGACATACTTATCTGCTTTTATAAATCAAAAGCAACGCATTTACATTTTTAATGTTTTTAATGAAACAACAAAATTAATTAACTTCAAATAGCAGTTTGATAATTATTATTGCATTTAAAATTATGTCTACGCATATAATTGTACACACAGAGAACACAATGAGTTGATGGTACATGAAAACGCGTGAATGTGTTGGTATTTGTGTAGGCTTTTTCGTCTCAACATTAATTGAGTTATTGTGTGTACACATAAACGCGTGTACCATATTTTATCCACGCAGCATAGAACTCTATATAAACGCACACACACACACACACGCACACACAAATGGATACATTGGCCGCGAGTACTCTTTACGT
Organism: Glossina pallidipes; assembly: GCA_000688715.1. Lineage (NCBI taxonomy): Eukaryota > Metazoa > Arthropoda > Insecta > Diptera > Glossinidae > Glossina > Glossina pallidipes. The sequence goes on along the minus strand of KK499845.1, from coordinate 218,572 downwards.
TTCTGCTGCGTGACTAAATAAGTTCGTATTTGTTTAGAGCATTAATTTAACAAAGTATTCAATAAAACAAAAAAGAAGAAAAACACACATGATTGAACGAGATAAAATTCATTTCGGACGGATTCATTTTTAAAAGCTGTTCACGTGCTTTTTTGTACCAATCATCGAAAGAGGAGAAGTATATGCAGTTTGCCACACCATCGAGACGAGCCGAGACGGAAGCTTCAGACATCCCACAAATTGTGAATATTCTTGATAAGCAACAAATTCTCAACTGACTTAAGCATGTCCCTCTGTCCGTCTGTATATCGTAAACATTCTGCTGTTCGCAAAAACGAAAATATAGCGCACAGATTTACAAATAAACTTGAAAAGGCACGCCTAAGCCACAAAAACTGTGAGCCCATTTTCTCTCCGTGTTTTTTCCTAATTACTCATAAAGTACAACCCATTCATCATATAAAAAAGGAAAAATCAGCCGCGGATAGAGGATGAAAATTTATTTCTTTCTCTCCCTTTCTAGGTGACTTTTTTTAGTTTAAAAGTTTTTTTTTTTAAATTTATAGGAGATAGAAACACACACCCGCGCCTTCCGAGAAGCTTATACAAACCATTTATTTGCAAAGTGACCTAACTCCGTTTATGTTGGCTAATAAAATCCTTAAGTAAGGTGTTTGTGTTCGTAAGTGTATATAGGTCAGTGTTATTGCATATATGTATATATATATATATATATATATATAATATTATGTTTACTGACTACAAGTGTCCTCAAGACAATTTCCAAATTAATGAGTTAATCTTTTCAGTTCTTAAATAAGGCGACAGTCCGTGTGGGTGGAAAATATAAATTTCCATTATATAATTTAAACAATACGAATTAATTAATATAAATAAATAAACAAATTAATTAATTAATTAAAAAATAGATAAGACCACAATATAGGCAAAAAACTCAATCAATTATCGACTTATCTAGATGACGATGTTCTACTAACGCAGAGTAGGGGAAACTTTGAGTATGCAGACTTCATTTTTTAATATTTCAAACTTTATTTACATTCTTTTATTCCTTAATAGTCGAATAGTGGAATAGTGGACTAGTGCCTCAATTACATTGCTTGTGAAGGAATAATCTTAATTTCATCATACGTCGATTGTTTTTTTATTCGCACTGATTAAGAGGAGCGCATATCTCAACAAAATCTCAAATTTTTCTGTACTTTCACAAATTTCGTGCTCTCAGCGCGTAGGGCGCACAAAATGGAAATGAAGAAAATTCCATTTTGCATAAATGATTTACGAAGCAAAAATTGATTAAAATTTATATTCAATTGCATAGTCAGACTCCGAATAAACTCCATTACGCTTAATAGCGATTTGAGTGCGTAAGCATACATGAAATGGTAATTATTTATACAAATTAAGAGGAAACAACAAAGCAACGGGAAGAAATTCACGGTCTATTGTGGATAGTTTGCAATATATTTAAGGATTCGTTTGGTAAATTTGTTTTTTACATGAGATCTCATTGCATTCGCTACTTAACGCATGTTTATGTGAATACATAAAGAAACTTAACTTGAATGGTTGGTTGCTTTTTCGATTGAAACGGTGGTGTTCTCACTACTTTTACTTATTTACAAACTTTTTTAAATGATTTTACAAAATCAATGTTTCCTCATTAAAATTTTAAAAGAAAAAATTCAATGAAAGAACTCTATGAAAGAATTCTACGTTTAACTTCAATGGGTGTTTACTTCAAACATTTGAAAGAAAATCTTTTAACTTTCGGAAATATTGCTTTCAAAAGATGGAAAATTTCTTTAAGAAAAATATCATTTTTTGCACTGAGACGGGCATGTCTTCACATCTTTGTTTTTATTGCTTTAAAGCTTAATGGAGTTTGTTTTTAACAAATGAAATTTGAAATCAACCGGGAAATGGGCGTAGTTAATGGGCACAATATATGTGAAAAAAAAAAACAATTTTTTTTTATCTTTCAAAAGAACCCATTGATGTATTTCTACATTATCATGAACAATTACTCCATGAGTTCTGCAAATCTGCTGCCTACAATAACACAACATTTCAAACACAAATAATGCCTCTCGTTACAGTAGAAATTATTAAAATTCATGAAACAATTATTTTTAGCGTTTAAAGTTAAAGGAACATTGCAATTGCTGCATGACCCCTGTGTGTGTGGAGTTTTACAGTTCAATCTGTTTGAAAATATGGGCCTGTGACCAGCACGGTCTTTTTGTGCACGGCAAAGGATAAGATGGCCCTTCAGATTTTTCCGCCTGTAAGCTTTACTCTAATTAGACCTCTTTTATTGGCCTTTTTATGGGATCCCACTTTGCAAAGAACATCAGTCAAATCAGTACCGAACTGACCAAGATTTGTTAGTTGTTTGCTTTGGATGATCTTTGCAATGGAGTTTTTTTTTCCCCGAGTATTCACGAATTTATTACGACTAGGTCCAATAGATGAGAGAATAGGCGGAGAAACTTTTTTTTTTTTTTGTAATGCAATGTAACTCAGCATAAGAAAAAACTTTTTAAGTTTGCCTATTTTCGAAAGCTCTGCTTAACACTGTTTAGCCCTGCACATAACGTGTATGAATGGAAAATGATTAGTGCTTTATGAGATCATGCAATGTACTATAAACCAGAACACGTTTTTATCTGCGTATTTAAGATCAAAAAAAACACAAACCCATCCAAACAAGTTTTAATCCGTAGAAAAATTACAATTAAAATTTGTTTTTTTTACTACATTGCGTGTGAAATTTTTTGTAATTTCGCTCGCGATATATCGTGTTATACAATATATTTGTGTTTACCTGAGCTTCTAAATAGTTTCAGCAAGTTAGATTTGTCCTTCTGTCCTCGTCGTACTCTTATCCTTCACCTCGTTTAGCATCGTGTTGTACAAAATATTTGTGTATACCTGAACTTCTAAATATTTTCAGCAATTTAGATGTGTCCTTCTGTCCTCATCGTACTCTTATCCTTCACCTCGTTTAGCTACCTAGCGAGAGTCTTACATTCAATATGTACAAGAATTCTAAAAGTTGGAAAAGTGAAAATAAAAACCTATAGCTTTCCATACGTTTTCCATAAATCTCTGTAATGCATATTTAAAAATTGAGACAACTGCTCGGCGCAGACAGTTAAAAAGCCTTCATTGACGAATTCGCCATCTCAACCTCTGAAAGTGTAGTTGGAATTTGTCTTCTCTTGTTTCATTCTATTGGCACAAATTTTTGAAACGGCTTCAATTCCCGAATAAAGCAGAGCTATATTACGAAATAGAGGAAATTGGAAAAGGAAAAGCAACAGAGACAAATCTTTACTTTAATAATATCTTTGATAAGAAAATTAATTTTGTTAAATTTGGACCAAGTTTTGAACCCCTCCTTCTGTAAGCCCGCCCATGAAAATTGTGTCTCCAAAATGAAAGGAATGGATGTATAATAATGGAAATAACATATTATCGCGAAAACAAATAAAGAACCGCTTTAGACGAAGTCGTGTATAGGATGTAATGGTCAGTCTTGTCTGACTTGTTTTCGCTTTAATTCAATTTGAAAAACTTCAACATTTTTTATGGAATCGTCCAATAAAAATGTGCTTTCACATGCGTACTTTTTAAATATTGCTTGGCAATTGAATTTAATTGAATAAATATGAAAATTGCATATGCGTTATGACCGAATAGTTTGCACCTATTAATTCGATTGCAAGATAGAAGCATTTTGTAGCTTAACTCACAATCTCCAACTGGTCGACAGTGTAGATATCAGTGACTCTGATCTAAATCGGACAATATATTATTATTGATTGTAGGTATGGTTGTAGCGAACATTTTTCACCTTTTCCCATTCAACTTTTAATTAGATTTAATAAAGCTTTTGGTTATGTGAACATTTTCGTGCTGGACTTTCAGTGATGTTGGTGAATAAGTAAATTCTGCTTAAATTTGTTTAAACGAGCTCAGTGACTTTCCAAACAGAGTTAATGAATATGTGGCAACTGCAGAAAATGTAGAAAGTGTGTGTGTGGCACAAAAAACAAAAATATTCGATACAGAACCGACGTGTCGGTAATTTACAAGATTTTTGACTCCATAACCAGAACGCTGCCAGACGGACAGATCAGATGCCATTGATTCACACTTTTTACGTTAATGAAGGGCTTATAGACTTTAGTAAGTGTCTCCAATAAACTAATTACCAGATGTTACAAACGGAACGCCAAGTTAGATATGACTGCAGCTTTCGCTGGTGAACAAACTCATTGAGTAAATTGAATTTATGTATGCTTTTCATCTATACGTTTGATAAAATGCTTTGATAAATGAAATTTCAAATTCCTATCCATAAAATTATAATAACTTTTAATGGGATAAAGCAACAAAATAATGTTAATAATAAACAGGCGGTAGTTATGGGCTACTTGAAGGGTTTCACTAAACATTTAATAATTCGCTTTATATTGATTTAATAAGGCTTCCGCTTTCACCATTTATTGAATTTATTTGTATCTATTTTTATCCACTTTTATTACTTTTCAACTAAGATTAGCTTCGTAGATTAACTAAAAGACTTTCCAAAGCCAAAGGGGCCAACAACATAAGAACGCACAAACCTATTGCTGATTACGCGCGTACGAATGATTACATATATTTATTTATATACATATATACATGGCTTTATAAGAAGTACATACGTGCAATTTCATGCAATGAAGAAAAGTATCGTTTGCCATCGGCTACAAGTATTTCCATGTAAACTATAAAAATCTATAATTAGAAATACGTCGCGCATAGTGAGTGTAGTAGAAACTTTGTCTGTTGCCAAGTAACTGATTAGTACTCGTCTCTGTCTTAATAGGGTTGGAGTATAGTGATTGAGTATGATTTCCGTCGCACATCCATGCGTCGCTTAAGCTCTGCATCCATTGCTCTTAAGGTCGCATATCATAAACATTGAATAATGAAATGAAGACTTGGCCTAAAGTATTTTAGTTAAACTTGTAAACTAACTTGAAAATGATTTCCATGAGCGCACATGAAGGTCAAAGAGGTACAATATTCAAATATAACTTCACGCCCTTATAGTACAGTACCTTGTAATGTCATGGACCAGATTGGTTCACATTTGAACCTTCTTTTCGGATCAATCTTTCTCAGAGAGCCGAATTTTTCCTTTAAATCTTTTAATTTTTCTTAAATTTGCCGACGAAGGTTTACGCGCTTATATGGTTGACCTAATTCCTTTTTCCAAATAGAAAGTCGGTTTCATATTTAATTTTTTGCTTTCAAAGAGATTACACGATCCTATCTGAATCAAAATTGTTGAGTAGATTCGATACATTTCACCGCAGGGCTATGCTTTCCTTCTTCTTACATATTCGTTTAGCAATCATTTGCTTGTGTACTTTACAATCAGGACACGTTTCTGTTATCAATACTTTAGCACACACGACGTAGTGTTTTGTCGTTGTTTTATGATGTTTGCCTTGTTTATCTTCGCCTGTACGCAATTTGGTAAAATAATACAAAAGTGATGAATGTTCTGTAACGAACGTGACCGTGTACTGACATCTGGTTATTATTTTAGTATTATCGTTCCCCACAGCACGTTTATTTCATGTTTTACTAAACTTTTTAAGTGTAAAAGAAAATGAAAGAAAAAAATTTTCACATCACACTAACTGACATACTATGACGTATATGTGTAAACAAATAACATATAATTCGCTCTAGTGACATGTGAATGGAATTTTTAATAGAAATCCATACAAAAGATTCTTCACTAAATGAATGAATGAATAAAAAAAAACAAAAAAAAAAAAAACAAATACAATTAAACGTATCTTCAATGCCTGAGGGTATTTGTTTATGTTTTAAAAAAATGTATGCGCAAAAGTGTTAACTCTGCCACTAATACTAACACTTCGTCGCTAAAACCAGGAAATCGCAAAAAATTTCACCCGAAGTATTGTAAACAACCGGCGATTTTAAATCTGTCAGAAATTTTTTTGTAGATTAATCACTGTATTAACATTCACCATAAGTGTGTTTACTAGTTTGATCAGAGCATTTATAATACTTTGAAGTACTCGTCAAGACTTTCACTGGAAATCGTTTAAAGCTATTCTAAGCGGTGTAATCTGGCGTTCCAGTCGATCGTAGTTGTAGTAGCAAAAAAAATTTCCTTTTTGTGATCATTGCTTGTTGACTACATGTCATAAGCGTCCAAAAAATTAAATGCATATTCTACGGGCGATGCTGTAGTACCTGTACAAAATGGACCCAATATAACAGTGTATCAAAATTTGATTTTTTTCAACACCTTTATAACGCGCAAAAGCAAGTTTCAAAAGCCCCGTAAAGCATATAAATTCTTGGCCAGTTCCAAATTTGAAATGCATCTAAACAGATCTGTCTGTTCGTCTGTGTATCTGTCGGTCTGCTGAACTGTGTAGTATCTGTGATAAACACTCAATGAAGTGACCTAAACTTTTCAAAGGAACCGTCTACGACGCCCACACGTCTATGCGACAAAGGCTTTTATTTTGAAAATAGGAAAACTCACCCGCACCAATTTCATTTCATAGACTATGAAAATGTAGTTCATTTATTTTTTTGTCTTTTTTAACATCGATCGAATAAAATTTTTTTTCTTTTTGCTATTCACTTGCTATTCGAAAAGAAGTGGAACAAATTCGAATCAAACAGTGAGTTTTCAAGAAATGCAAGAAATAAATTTTCTACCCGTTTGCTTTTAGTTATAGCTACCTACTAAAGTATGTATACATGTGTACGACCAGATCAACCAAATAATGCTTAACGGAAACGTGTACACAGCAGGAATGTGCTTGCGAGCGCACATACATACATAAATAAGGATGGACTCTCGCAGCTGACGTATATATGCTCAAACGGATGTTAGGCGAAACTGTCTGTAATTCCTTTGGGGACATCATTTAATTTTCCTTACGTTGCTCTATTAATATCTGCCAACGCTACTGCGTTTCATGGTACATTTATGCAGATATATGTACAATACATTTTTTTTGCTTTTCATGTTTTCACAGCGTTTATGGTATCTATTCACTTGTCTTGAATATTTTCAGTTTCTATTTACTTATTATTTATTTTACTTCAAATAAGTTTTAATTGATTGATAAATATTTAATTACGTGCGGTACGTTTCTAAATTTCAATTAAATTATTAGCTTAAGTAATTAATGGACTGAATCGTCACTTAAATAAATTAATTTTGTTAACCATTTTAAAAAGTGTCTACTCATGTTGTGCGTCCAATTATTTTAAATAAAATATATTAAGTAGTACAAAAAGTACTGAACCTTTGAGCCTTGGAGAACACAGGAGAAATAATTTTTTCTAAAAGCACTCTGCATCTTACAGATAAAGTTACATGTTTGCGAGGATTGTTTGGAAAGTGTGAGGGAATGGAGGCGAAAAATTAGGGGCGATAGAATTAGTTCAACTCTTCTTCAACATCGCGCTCATTTTCTATACAACGATTAAGTTTCCGTCCTCAACATTTAATCAAAACCAATCATTTCTGAGATTTGCATGCAGATAATTTTCGCTGCGGCCATATCTGCAAAATAAGATGAGTGAAGCAGAAACACGAACTTTAATGTTGTTACGTAAGTTTTCGTCCAATGTTCGCAAATCCAAAGCACACCAATTTCCTTAAGCCTTAGTTTTGGTGAAAGATATGAGAAACATGTTTTTTGGACATATTCACAGCGTCTGCTACCTCTCTAATCCTAATTCGACACGCGTCCAGCAACATTTCATTTTATTTATTTATTTTTTTTTGTATTGGTCAGTCACATAGACGATGCCCTCTGCATATATATATAGACTAAGATGTGGAGGTATATGACCGATCCGTCGTTGAGCGTTTATCATTTGAGGATTCATCTCACGCCAATTGCAGTTGCATATGTATACTCTACTCGGATATATCGATGCCATGGATGCTGTTCGTATCCAGTAGGCTAGGCAGGTGGGCTAATTTGGCGAACTTTCGGCAGTAGTTACGATTTTTGAGTATCTCGAATGTTCGTTGTTACCCGTGTTTTAAAATTTTACTCCGCTAACTAAATAACCGTACAGCGTAGCGTCCTCTTTAATTCGTGTAGTCTGTCGAAAATGGTGCAACACAATTACAATAAGTTTTTTAAAAAAGATATGCACTAATTACTGTTAATGTCAATATATTTTCCAATCCTCTTCTTTCCCTACTCTACTACAATTAGAGAATTACAATTAAGAGAATTGAATTTATCGATATTTTATCCAAACTGAAATCAACCGAATAGTGTGCAACATCTTTCACAATAACTCGAGCTTAAAGGTATCCAAGATACCTTCAAATGCGAATATAATATTCTTACTGTTTTTTTGTCTTTGTTCCCCAATAGTTTGCTCCGAATATTTTTTACTTAATAAAGCTGTCGAACTATCGCTTCCAAACTATCCTTTGAGCAGTCGATTGTAATGGCATCGATATCTATTAATGCGATAAAGATTAACTATAAAATGTTCAAAGTTTGAGAAGAACTAATAAAAAAACTATGTCCTTTGTAAAAAAGTTTTTCTTGTAAACGAAGAGAAGAGAAAAGAGAAAAATTTCCAAGTTAAACGACTAGCAAAAGTGATTTCTTTAACTGTTTATTAGAAATTTCAGTGAATTCTTAACAATTTTCAGTTCATTTTATAAAAAGTTTGCAATCAATTGCTTAAATCATAAAGAGAAAATGATTTTAGCCGTTGTCTTGGAGAGAAAGCGCATCAATTACGTTATTGTGTTTGTAACATCGGTAAGCATAGTACTAATGTCCTGTCAATGACACATCTTGTGTAATCGGTTTGACAATTTCAAATCGACGTGGCACAACTTCCACCCTTACGTCCTTCTGATTATAATTTTGTCCTCGAACCTCGAAAAGTCTTAGATAGAGAACATACTCGCCCACAAACTTGCTTGCACGCTACAATTTCGATATATTACATGTCATTGACATCTTAGTTTTGTACATGTAATAGATGTCGGTATAAAGTTTCGCATAAATATTTAACTAGAGCCGATTTAATGGTTAATGTGCTAACAACCTTAAGCCCCGTTTCGAAATTAACAAAAGCAAAATTAAGAACCGCTTTGAGGTAGTACATGAGAGCGAACATATAGATTCTTACTCATCTTATGTCATATTCTAGAAATTTCGTTTATTAAGGAAAAATTTCTTTCAATAATAATTATCATCATGTCATCTGTTTTTATTGCTTTCCTCAATCGATATAAATGGTTTCTGCGATAAGGTATAAATGATTGCCATAAACCATCATAGACACTGCTTTCCAAAGTACAATATATTCGCACTTAACTGAGATCACTTTTGTAGAGACGAAAATAAAAAAGGAAAGAAAAAATTTCCATTAGAAAAAAAAAACAACCAAATTTTATTCCAACAATCAGATGAGCCGTTTTGTTCATTAATCGAATAGCGAAACGTCAATAAAAGTTGTATATAGAGAAGAGCTTCACTACCAGATTAGAGTAAAGACACAATAATGACGATAGAGGGAGATAATAATGTGGCCTTTATATAACGAACGATTTTACGGCGAAGCAATTACAATAAACCAATCGTTATGAAGTCAATTCAATTGGATTTTCTACGATTACAAAAAAATTTATAGAAAATATGTTTATGAGGTTGAAAGACATAAAATACGCTATAATCCCGAATGTTCGATACAGTCGACGTGGTAGACTCTAACCAAAAGCATTGTATTTAAAGAGTTCATCGAAAAGTTCATGGAATGCGAAAATTATTGTAATAAGAAACTTGTTATAAACTGAAAAATTATTTCATTCTAAATTATATTTATTTTGTTTATTTACTAAATATCATTAGCAGATATGCAGCATATGCAGATAATACACGTACAAATGGAAATATGATTCAATGCATGTACATTCAATGGATAGATAAGCTAATCCACAATTAAATTGACAGACATTGTTTCAAAGCCGAAAGTGCTTTCCCAGTGTTTCAATCCTATCGTTAATGTATATGGCATATAAGTGCACCTGTACAGGTACACAAGTGGGAACCAAAAACCCAGTTCATCCTCAGGCTAAGGCCACCCTATTAGAAAATTCAAAGTGCAAACGTACAAAAAGTCGCCCAACAAGCTACGCGGAACTGCGAACAAATCTCGTAAGTTGTGCCATATTTTTTCTACTGCTTGCAAATGGTTCTTCAGAGGGAAATTGCTGCACATATTACGACGTTTCGAAATATGACAATTTTATAAAAAAAAATATTTATTTTTTTTGCACTGTAATGCATGGATAGAAGCTGTAGATTTATATGGCAGATGCTTGAGAGAGCTTCTATATCCTGCAATACCCTCAATTTGCTCATTTTACATTTTCGTATTACTCTTTTCCCTTTTAGTCAATGCTACGCTTGAAAGTTATCGATTAATAAAATTTCTTTTGAATTCTCACCCTACTCTGTGAGGTCGATGTGTTCTATTAATTGGAACGAAAAGATACCACGGCCGAAACTGTAACTGTAGCAAAATTATTTAAAAATTGCATAACGCACAAAAAACCGAGAAAGCACCTCTTTTGAGGCGCTGGCTTGACGTCGAACAATCTACGTCAAAATAGCTTTAAATATTGGCACTTTTCTTTCCCCTTTTAACTACCGCGTAATTAATTCGAAACCTTCGCTTTAAGTCATTTAGATAAGGACTAAATAAACGCGGTACCCATCTGAAAGACAGCTGTGCTCCATTCTTTTTTGCAAGTAATTTTTCATTAGTAGTTTTGCATGAGAATCTCGAGTCAGGTTCAATGGAGTTTTCAATCAAGCCGATACCCTTAGAATACTAGTGCGATAAGACTTTAGGCGTGGAATTTATTATATTTATAATTATAATAATGCCATTTGTCATTTGTCCCAAAGAGTCCAATGACGGAATAATTTTCAATAACTGATCTTTTCGCGATCATTTTAAATTTCTGCTTGAATTGAGAGATCGGTATTTACATATATATCCATTTAAGGAAAAAACATCATCTAAGTCTACTGGTCTGTCCGCGAACATTTCAATTAACCCACTACTGTAGTTAACAATTCTTAATATTAAATTTGGTTGTGAGACCTTAAATGAATCTGTTCCGTATGTCTGAGTGTTCCGACTGCAGCTCAAAACTAATATAAACTCGGTAAGAGGGTTTTCGCACCAAATGTCTATGATATTTGCATCTTTTTAGTTTGTAGAGATGTAAGAACGATCAGAACGACTTCTTGTTGTATGATACCGATCGATTTTGAAATATTTTCATCCTTGATTTCCGTCTATCTCTCGACCTGTCAGATATCTGTTAATGAATTTTAGCACTACGTGTTGACACAAGGACAAGATCCTGAGTAGGACCACTTTTACGGCCATTGTCTGTACAATGCGATATTTTAAGAAGTTATAATGAAAAGATGTTTAAGGGTACTTAAACGGTCGAGCTCACCGGCCTATAATATTCTAACATGTTTTCCTATACGTAAGTTTAGTTAGATAGTATCTCGCAATTTTATTATTTCGCCAGAAGGTCCTTTAAGGATGAATACGTACAACAAAAGTTTTCTCTTTAAATTGCAGTTTATCGAGGTAGTTCTTTCTGCTTACGCACTAATGTGATTAGAAAAATGTTCGTTATCTACATACATATAGGCTAAAACGATTCCCACTACTACCTAACACTACATTAATCACGATTGAAAGTGAATACGGATGATAGGAGAGTAAAAGGCTTGTTCATAACGTTGATATCATGAGCATCATCACAAGGATGGAGAAACACAATATTTAAATTGTTTGTAACAACGACTAAGCAAACAGGCATGCACCTCATAACATTAAGTTTTGTTTCCGATAGCCAACACATTACAAGAGTTTGTACATATGTGTTACAACACGCAGTTTAAGTCAGAGAAGTAAATAAGCTTTTAAGTGTCACTCTGCTCTGCTCTGCTCTGCTCTGCTCAACTGTGTATTTTCGTTGGTTGTGTGTAAAATATGGCAAAATGTTTCATATGGGTTTGCAACGAGAAAAGCATAGGTACGTGTACGCGTTGAATAACGTAAATGGATAGTGAAGTCACATGGAAAAGCATTTCTTTAGTTCGCCTCGTTTTCGGACAATCTATGCTTTTCCAAGTTGAATCACAGTTTATCCGGAGCTTATGCTTACGCTTGAAAAGGTAAACAAACATTTTATTCATCCTCGCACTTATGATTGTGGTGACTTGCGGAATTTCGTTGTCATAACACGGTGCACAGCAAAATACGATAAAACAAAAGGAATGTAGGTGCCAAAGTCAGCACTCTTTGCCATTCTTTTAAGCTTAGCTACACTTATGCGTCAAACGAAGTTATTATTATTTTTTCCTTTTTTCTAATCTGCTCCTTTGTAATTTCCTCTTAATGCCACCTTAGCTTTGCTGTTGCGTAGCTATCAAGCACTTTAACTAACATTGTCTCGTAGAATTTATATTTAAAACCATTTGCATAACAGTTTTGCGTTTTCAATGTTTCCTTTCTTTCTATTCATAATTATCTAGATAAAATATATTCCGGCAAGGCCGTTCCGTGGAGCCATCATGTCTGCCAATATTGTTCTTGATAATCCAACCTTGTGGTGCGTTATTTATCATTTTATCCCTACGAGACTATTAACTGCATGCTAGTATACCTACTGCAATAGCAACCGTCTAATCATTGATATCAAAGACATTTAGCGAAATTCGAAAATATTAAAAAAATATTTGGTTTCCTTTCCATTGCCTGAGTCGATTCAGTCGATAATGAATAATGCAATCGGTGGCAGCGCAGGAAATGTCACGACTACCTTTACTAATGGATCTGTACCCTATTGGGAATATGCCGCCTTGTTGCAACCTCTGTCACCAGGTGGACCACGAACATTGGCAACCGCAAATCAAGAACAGAGCGGACTGCACTATCGTCACCACCGTTTACAACAATTACAACAAGCACCCGCCTTTTCACATAGCGAGAATCAAACTCGTACTCAAGCAGATATCGAAGAGCAAGCTTCCGACAATAGTCCTCTTTCTTCTGATACTCATCATGCTAATGTCTTCTATTCGAGCTTTAATATATCTGACGATCTATTCTACTATTTTAATGGCTATTTGGGACACAGTGAAGATTCTTTATTGCCTGCCGAAGCAGTCGTGGACAGTTCTACGTCATCTACCGAAGGTGCTAATTATAATATCACGACTCCTAGTGTACCCGTTGACGAACTTAACCTCGCTGAATTCCTTCACAATCTGCCGAAAGATCGAGTTAGCTTACTTTCGTTTCTTTTACTTTTCTCGTTTGCCACCGTATTCGGCAATTCATTGGTTATTTTGGCGGTTGTGCGCGAACGTTATCTGCATACAGCTACAAATTACTTTATAACAAGTCTAGCGGTCGCTGATTGTCTGGTGGGTTTGGTTGTAATGCCATTTTCAGCTCTTTACGAAGTATTGGACAATACGTGGTTCTTTGGAACCGATTGGTGTGATATTTGGCGTTCATTGGACGTACTATTTAGTACGGCGTCTATATTAAATCTATGTGTGATTTCATTGGATCGATATTGGGCGATAACGGATCCATTTTCGTATCCCATGCGCATGACTGTTAAACGGGCTGCGTTGCTTATATGCGCCGTTTGGATATGCTCGAGCGCGATTAGTTTTCCGGCGATAGTGTGGTGGCGTGCAGCGCGTGATGGCGAGATGCCAGCTTACAAATGCACCTTCACGGAGCACTTGGGCTATTTGGTATTCTCATCGACTATATCTTTTTACTTGCCTTTACTTGTAATGGTTTTCACCTATTGGCGCATATACCGGGCGGCAGTAATACAAACTCGTTCACTGAAGATCGGCACTAAACAAGTGCTTATGGCCTCCGGTGAATTGCAGTTAACGCTACGTATACATCGTGGCGGTACGACAAGAGTGCCAGCAACCAGCTCTCACCATCAGACGCTGCACGGGTCATTGGGTGGCGGAAGTGGATTAGTAGTGAGCGGTAGTGCTGCACAAGATCATCCACATTCACACCATCACCACCACACATCGTCGCATCATAATCAACACAATGCGAGTGGGACCAATACTTCAACACCCGAGGAGCCTGACGATGAACCGCTTTCGGCTCTACATAATAACGGTCTGGCGCGACATCGTCATATGGGCGGTAAAAATTTCTCGCTATCACGTAAATTAGCGAAATTCGCTAAAGAAAAGAAAGCTGCCAAAACGTTGGGTATTGTGATGGGTGTGTTCATCGTATGCTGGCTACCGTTTTTTGTAGTCAATTTATTGTCCGGCTTTTGCATGGAATGCATCGAACATGAGGAAATTGTATCGGCCGTCGTTACTTGGCTGGGTTGGATCAATTCGTGCATGAATCCTGTTATTTATGCTTGCTGGAGTAGAGACTTTCGAAGGTACGTTTAAAAGATTGAAAAAGTCTTCAATTTTATGAATTTTTTATTCAACTCTTTTGCCATTTGACGCAACTTTTCATATAAAAACTATATTTGATGATTTAAACGACTGACTAACTGTTCTACAATCATGCAAACATAAAAACGCCTTAACATTTTGATTATGAAAATCACGATAATCGCATTGTAAGGAGCTAGGCTTGAGAGCGACAACAGTAGACAAAGCTTGTGCGTGGAACTAAAATTAGATTTTTTTTTAACGAAATCGTTTTTTTCCTTTTCCTTTTCCTTGCTTTCTTTCATTCGGTAACAGGGGAAAGTATATAATAAGAATTTTTATTTTATTAGAGATAGACGGTGGGATTTGTTTCCTTTTTTTCTGTTTCTTTTTTTGCATATTCGTTTGTCATGGGTGTCGGATGTTGTTGTCCTTATCACACAAAGAACACAACAACGAAAACGGCGACATAAAATATTCTTTCGAAAGTTTCAGTCCGGCCAGCAGAACATTCATAAATTTGCATACTTGCCAAAGGACTTTTGACGGTAGAAACTTTTTCAGGGTATATTTGATAATGTATTACGGTAGATATTGTCTTACAATTAATTCTGGCCAACCATTATTTCTGCTGGTTTTTCTTTTTTAATGAGACTCTTAGAAGAAGACCCTCACAAGACGTAGTAAATGTAAAGTTAATGCAAATGAAATGAAAACATACGCAAGTCCAGTTATCGAGTTTATGATGCGCTACGAGCACTTGTTCTTAATGGAAAATTTGAGAATAACTACGCAAATTGGCAAAACGATTCACTTATGACGTTCAGCCCTTGTAAAAGTTACTTAAGTAATACAACAACAAAGTTTTACTTAAAGAAATTAACTTACCATACTTCATAGAGTCATTTAGCCTCGAGCTATAGTTAAATTCCTATGGTTATGTCATACGACAAAAAAGTTTTCCAAAAATTACCATAATAAAGTAATTTTTCTTGATTTTCCAAGAGAGCTAAAAAAGAAAAACAAAAAGAAAGAATAAGATAAAATAAGGAAAGAAAACGACAGAATATGGTATAACATTGATTTGTGAAAGTTGTGCGTGGCTGTGTATATGCAAGTTCGTTATAATTTGTTTTCGAAATAATATATTCTTGCGGTAAGATTTTGAGACGATTATTTAAAATCACAGCCCTTTATCGAACTTCCTCTTATTGCTTTTTAATCATATTTTCACTACTTTTTAATCATATTTTCACTACCTTTTAATTTTTGTTAGTCCTTTGCCATCAAAAAACAATAACAAATAAGCATTCACTTTACTTAATTGAAAATTCGTTCATTAACGCCGCCTACCCATACATCATTCATTATTCATCACGTATTACATCACGTTTTATGACACTTCAATGCATTCGATGTGATTTGCGGGAAATATGTCGCTTAAACTCATTTTCTAATTGCAGAGCATTTGTGCGTTTATTGTGCGTATGTTGTCCACGTAAAATACGTCGGAAATATCAGCCAACCATGCGTTCGAAATCTCAGGTACGTTCTCTAATGCCCTGAATTTAAGTATGTAACAGTTAATCTCCAGCTGGTTAAGGTCTACCGTCGTCAGTACAATTTTCAGTTGTCGAGCGACATTAAACATATTGTTTTTTTTAATTCCGATTTTTCAATTACTAATATTATTTCATTATTATCGTGTTTTTTTTGTACTCCCTTCTTCCGAGAGCAAGAGAAAGTTTTACAGACAACGTCAAATTTTTCTAAGATAAAATTATTTTTGTACACGAATTTTTTGTTAAAATTTTTTTTGAAATTTCAGTTAAAATCGTAATACACAAATCTAATAATTCTTAATACAAGTACTGAACTGTCCTTCGGTACATGAATGCTAACTGCAACGAAAACGATTTAGGTGATTCTCTCCCTGTGTGGTTCGTCTCTCCTCGCTTTCTCCATTTCACCGCCAGTTTACGCAAACAAACATTTAACGTGATTAAAATGTCCTTTCTTTGTTTGTTTGTTTGTTTGCTTGTTTGTTTTTCGTGTTGTTGTTCTTCTTCTTTAATTCTCTTGCTTTCTTTTTAATGATAATTGCTTGTGGTCTTCTAATGGCTTACGAATGAGTTGTTGTTGATTTTGGAAATATTGCAGAGATTTGCAACGCGACGCTGTTACTCAACATGTTCCCTGCATGGTGTACAACATGTGCGACAAAATTCTTGCGAACAAACATATATCTAGCAATAGGTAATCAAACAGAAAAAAACAACGGAGCAACATTCACCTAGAAGAGTCGATTGGACGATAATTACCATTCGCCGACAGCTAATTAAAGAACGCCGACCACAGGAAAGAGGAACCAAAGTCAACAGATACACGTCAAGCTCACATACATAGTGCACGTGTATCTTTTACGCTCTCTGCCGTTGAAGTTTTTAAGGCTCTTTCAGATTCGTTTTCACTTATATCAACGACCATAGCCAAAAAGTATTCGTAATAAATGCACCTTTTCTTATACGATGTTTCGAAATCATTTATTACAAGCTTTTAATTAAAAGTGATTACAAAAGAAATTAAGAACAACAACAGAGGCAACTTTTTTGTCTTAATTATGTATCGCTTGAAAAGCGAACGAGTTACTCATTAAATCTTCCGAAAATCTATTTCGAAAAGTTTTTAATTATCGGAAATGAAACAAAATTTTATGTATTTTCTTCAACGAGGTACGTAAGCTAATCAATTGCAATGATTTGTGTGAGACAAAAAATAAATGAATAAATAAATAAAAAGCAACAAAACCAAAAGAAACCGAAAACCTCAAATTTGTTTAATGTTTCGTCTAAGTTCACCAAGCTAATTAATGTGTTGTATTCTGTTTTACGTACTTAATCTAGTATATGTGTTTTTCAACTAATTCACTTCAGAACGAATCATGGATATCCTCTACCTTAAGCAAACAAATAAAAATGCAAAGTCTTGTTGTTTAAAGTAGACCGGCCAGTAGAACGTCCGGCTTCATTATCATTTCGCCAAAAATGAAGTGCAATTAAATATTAAATAAAGAAAAAAGTTCGTGGCGGTTACACCTCGAAACTTTTACAACGCCAACCCTGTCGCTCCTGTGAAATCTAACAGTTCGAACAAAGATCGAAAGTTTTGAAAGAATTCGTTGCGTTTAACAATAGCTTTTCAATCACAACCATAATGCTGCTCAGGGTAGGAAAAAAATTCGTGATGTTTATGATAAAGACATATTATCAAAATAAGGGCCGCGAAAATATTTCCATCGTTTCCACACCGTATATTTCGATGTTAAAGAGACGCCGTACTCTAGTCGACCAATTTTTGATAAACATAAGTCCGGCACGTTCCATCGGGTAGATAACGTGAAGGTGGATAAAAAAATGAACTCCATAATCAGATACTAAACTCATGAAAAAGATTAATTGACCAAATTTTCAGGAAAGTTTATCGATCACAATCGTGCATATTTGGGTTTTTAAGAAAGTTTTGGTTTTTCACGAAATAATGCTACAAACTTTTTCCTTGATACAATATTATGAACGCATTGAATGCTTTCTAAAACTTGTTCCCTGAAAGAATACATGCTCCAAGGCTTTTTTCCTTTGCTTTTCCCTTTTCTGAGTGCCCTAAATATGAACGGATGGACCGATGGACAGATACACATTTAATACTCCTTTATGAACACTATAAACTTATAAATTTATCACAACTTTATATTCTGTTGGTGGGTGGGTATGTTAATAAAACACGGAAAATAGAAACGAAACAAAATCACGTGAATTTCAGACGCGTTTCATGTTGCAAACTTAAATGTTATGTTGAACCTATCTATTGGAAAAAATGTGTAATGTTTTATATATGGAACATTTTGCCAGATTGTTGTAAATGTTAACAATAGGTCTCCTACTGTTAATTGTTGTATTATTCTTTAATGGCGTTTAATTTAAATATTTGCACCGTATAAGTTTGCAAGAGTGTATGCACACATATTGCAGAGATGAGTGTGGTTCGTGATGTGCATTTTAGTTGTACTTTAAGTGAATTAAATTTTCAGTTACATGAAAAACCTAAAGTTCACAAGCTCTTTCGCCCGCTCATCTCTGAGTTGCTTGTAGTTCTTTTATAAAAACTTGTACGAAAACAACAGGAAAACATTATTAAAAATTATTTAGAAACTCGGTTTTTTTACCTTCACTTCAATAAAATTCTTTTCTTGTACAAAAGAAAATT
Source organism: Glossina pallidipes (assembly GCA_000688715.1). Classification (NCBI taxonomy): domain Eukaryota; kingdom Metazoa; phylum Arthropoda; class Insecta; order Diptera; family Glossinidae; genus Glossina; species Glossina pallidipes. The sequence goes on along the minus strand of KK499845.1, from coordinate 199,712 downwards.
TTTTTTTTATTTTACTTTATCCTACGCTGCTTGTGGTAAGGTAACATTGAGTTTGTGTATGCACGCAACATCGCGAAAGTCTTCATATATATATACATCTTTCGCTATTTGATTAATTGAATCGGAATTATTTTTCTATTCAGAATCATTTTCTGAATTCATTTAGCCAATGGCTATCCGTGCGTATATTAGTTTGTCCACCTAATGTGTGCCCATCTAATTTTTAGTGTTTTGTGTCGAGAGTTGACGTCTAAAATATTGATTTAAAACATCAATTAGCAGGTTCAAGTTTGGATCGTATTTTCGGATCTCTTATCACACAAGGGGTCTGAGGAGAAAGTTGGCCTTAATATACCGTTCCATTTTTTGGTGCGAAAGTATATGAAGACTAATAAACACTCTAACAAGAGAATTAACTAAATTTGAACCACTTTATCTTTTACTTCCTTCCCAAAAAAAAAAAAAAAAGACTCCCAAGAAATGTAAGACTTTGTATGGCAAAAGGACAAGAGCCACCGCCTAGCCTATCATGTTAAAAACCGCGGCTATCAGTAAACCTGGCTTCAATCCTGAGTGCGGTAAACCATATTTTAATTACGGTGTGTGGTCATTCTCTCTCCCCTTCTCCCTCGGCGACCTTCTAACCATTGCCGTTAATGGACGTTTAGGGGTCATGCCATCAGTGAAGGGTCATCTTCGTTTATAGAAAGTGTAGTTAAACGTATTTATAATGAACATATATAAAGCATTCTATTAGGTGAAATTGTGTAAGGCATTCAAAGGTTGGCTTTGCGCCTCCACGACATTCATTCTTATGTAGGAAATGTAATTTTCTGAACATCTGAAGTTTGTTAGTTGTGAATTTTTCCTTTACACAATAATAATGAGTGTAATTATTTTAATTTTCATAACTAACGTTGAAAAATGTAATGTAGTTAGCAAAAAACAACTGTTAGACTTAAACAAAACTTATTCCCAAAAAGGCGAAAGGAATCAAGACGAACAGCTAAACACCCTTTAGCTTATATAAAAAAGAAACTTACTATTTAATAACACTTGCGATTTAAAATGAACCAGAAAATATTTATATGAAATTTATTAAGTGTCAAGAGACGGCATCGTGTAAGCAAGCAAACCATATGCGTTGCTTTAACAAACAGAACTGGTAATTAGTAAATGGACCGTTTCCTTTCGCGTATGTGGATGGATTGTTGAGCTAAATTCGCTTTACAAGCAAAGTATTTCCATACAACTTAAATACGATTTTCAGACTAGTAATAATTGTATCGTCACATCGTATAAAATACACATTGAGGTAGTTATCTCCATGAATTTAGGGAGCAAAGCTACGAAAGCGTACGTTAGCTAGCAGGTAAGGAGTAGGGTAGATTTCTGTATAGAGAGCAATCTAATTTTGCTTTATTTCAATATTCTACTTTTTCTGTTTCCTTCTTATCTGAAATCTTTCTATTACTAATTACTTTTGCATTGTCTGTAGTAACTAACCAATTATAAGAAAAAAAAAAAAGGCAAATATTACAGAAACTGAATGAAAGTGTGTAGCATTAAAAAAGTACAAGCACACGTTCTATTACATATACAGCAAGAAAGCATTGGGTTCTCCAATTTCCAACGCTTGGAAATGCGAAATATTTAATCGCAGCTGCTTTCTCATGCTTTTTCTGGAAAAAGCAAGGAAAAAAGGAAAAATCCTTTAAACGACAGAAAATCTACTTTTTAAGAATAAACAAATACATCAATAGATCAGATTTCTGCCATATTAGAAAGGACTTTTTCAAAATAAAACATTTTTTATTAACATTGTATTGGACACTTTGGATGCCAGGCGTTGTGTTGTAAATGACAGGGTATGCAAACACTTCATACCACGAAATATTTTGTGACAGAAGGAAATAAAAAAAATCGATGGAAAAATCACTGAAAAGCATCTTGCATCCCGTATCATCTCCGACACTCTACCCTATTTCTGCTATCCTCAATGATCTCTGTTCCTACTATGCAATATGATTGGAGACAATTTCGAAACCAGACCACAAGAAATGACGAGGAAAAGAATGCCCAGCTGGACTTTGAGAAATAGCCAAGATTGTGTTATCAGACCTACCCAAGAATGACAATCGCATAACCTATATGCAAGAATCATCGGGGATATCATGTGAAGCCTTGACATTCCGTACCGGAATATGTGAGGAGCAAGAATCCCATTTTTTCAGAAAAGTTTCCTTTTGCTCTTGTTCATTATTTTTAAGAATCTGCATGAAAATACGATGATATAGTGGTTACACTTTTCTTTCTTTTTGATGCATACACATGTACATATAACCAATCACTCAGGAGATAGTCCTCTATTCGTGTAAAACTATGACGGTCAGAAAGAAATAAGGAAAAAGAAAAAGATAGAAAGGTAGTGGCTGCAATGCGGCGGATGAGTGTTCCTCGTACGTTAAAGAGTTGGCGGTATCCCTCCTCTCCTTACAAACATCGGCTACTCTCACGGACAAGAAAGTGGGTTAACAAGTGCCACGCACATATTTCTTCAGTGCGGCATCCAGCTGCAAGAACAGTTAATTCGCAGCTTTTTAAACTCTCACCCGAAGGGTGATAGCAAAGATTTCCATTCAAATAATCATTTTCGTAGCTTAAAGACATTGACGAACGTCGTGTACGCCAAAGTGATCAAGATTTAATATTCTTCTTTTTATTTTTTCCTCCATTGAAATCCTTTTTAATTTTTCATAAACGCGTGACTCAACTAACTAAGTAACAACAACAACGTCCCTCGTTTAAAATGAAGAAGAACATATTTAATCATTCTTTTCACAATTATGGGAAATTGTCTACGATTTCAAATTCGTGCAGATAAAAAATGGATTAAGAGACTTTCGAAAAGGTTTAAGGTAAATTAAATAGTACAACGACGATCTATTGTTTGTGAGAATGGCAGACAAGGCTAACTTTCTCTTTCTAACTTGAGCATATACGAATAAATCTTTTAGATCAAGGTTTACAGATTAATTTTTACCGTTACGCGATCAGTGTTCTCAATATCCCAAAAAACCCCATGCTTCCGTTTACATGCAAGCCCTCATCGTGAAAAAAATATTGATAGCATTCAAATCTAGAAAGCCATCAACTCTGTCTTATTCTGGCTGGTCATTACAATCCGTAAACAAATCAGCCGATAATCTTCTGTGGATTATTAAAAAAACAACAAAAAAAAACAGCTAAAATAACTAACTTTTCTCATGTAGTGTGTATGTAATTCACACTGCTATTGTATGTTCCACTAAACTTCCATTTAAAATTGTGCAGTGCGAGTTCGCCTTCACAGAGCAAATAAAAATTCCTCTAGAGCTCCTAGCTTCATGTTTTATATAACCCTTAAATGGTTTCAGCACTTTGCGGAAACAGAAAAGCAGGTATAAAATTTGTAAACGAACAAGTGAAGAATTGGTGAACTGTTATATGATTTTTCCTTTTCCCTCACGGAATACCAAAATATTGTATTCAACTATTGCACCATGTAGTGTCAATTAATTTCGTTACATCACAAAATATTTCTATTGGTTGTGTTTCAACGTTGATTTTATGTAAAATCAAATCAATTTTTCACTGTGTCCTACCACGCTGACATATTCTATAATTCAAATAATCAAAACGATGATTGGTTTTATGGAAACGATTGTTTTACTTTCATTGCAATGCTATGCGCTCGTCTTGGCCAGTTCATGTTTGGCGTACTTTTTTCTCTATACGCTCCAAAAATATTAATTTAATATCTCGTTAATTAAATTTGACACCATTTTTGATACTTGGAACAGCTCTCTGTCCGTCACCAGCATCCAGTCTCGTGACTCGTTTTGCTATCGAACTTAGGCTATTAGTTGCAAGGATCTCTATTGAAGCAGTTTTCGCTTGCTGGACTATCAAGGCGGCCTCATTCGTGTAACCGATCAATTTCGCCCTTTTTGGTAGTCGCCTAATGAGCAGACATTATACACGAGATTCCAGATAAGAAGAGGGACGCAGAACTTGGGCCTTGCGTAATCGTGTGTTCTCTAATGCTGTCGTCTGCTTTATACAATACAAATCTATTTCGCAAGTAATCATTTTGTCCATGTATGGTGGAAACCTCCACTTCGTTTAAATTCTTTATACAATGGTTTCGCAATCAGCCGCCTTGAAGGCATTTCTGATACCTTATGTTATGATAGGTCAGAATTCTTTTGCGTCCGTATTTTTTTGCGCTTCTATAGCTACTTTGTCAATGTCCTGAAGGGTAGATCGCTTTTTAATAAACCGAAACAGGTGACTAGAAACTAGCAGCAATCGGTCCAAAAATTCGGCTGCATTATCTAGCGGACAAATAGGCCTCTAGAAGAATAGTCTATTTAGAGGGCTTTTGTACGAAAAATATCAGCTGCCTTTCCCGCAACGTTCCGAACGTGCCACGTTTACAACACAAGTTCTACGTATCACAAAACAAAGGCAACCAGATATACATGTATAAATATGTATAAGCGCAAAGGTATCCAAGTAAGTACCAAGTGATTGTACCATAACCATACGTAATCCTCTCTTTGGTGGTCCTTATCCAACAACCTTTTCAATTCTTTCATTATATGGGTTTTTTTTCTACTTCTTTTTTTTGGCCACAACCATTGAAGAATGTGTGAAGCAGAATTCGAAAAATGAGCACAGCAAAACGATTGATTACATTTCAATCCATGCGTACTTACACAATCAGTTGGTGAATGGTACTCGATTTAAAAGCAAAAAACTTGGCAGTGGCAGCAACAGCATATGGCATTTCCGAAAAATTGAAATTGAATCACTTTTTTGGTCTGCACTTTTATTTAAAAATATTGTGGTTTTATTAAAACAAACATATGCACAAGCGTGTCCTACCTTTGATGCTATAGATTTTTGCATTCTTTAAATTAATAAGAAAATCCTTTTAGACTTCATATGGTACCCTTTAAAATCAATTATTACGTCACGTGCCTTCTTAGGTCTATTGCTCGAAGTGGCGCTAGAATTGAACGAAGCCCTAAGTTCGACAGGACGAATCTATGTAATAAAATAAAAAAAGATAACCTTATATGCAAATTTTTTCTCATAAGCGAAAGAAGCATCATCATCACCTATGATGACCTTGAACCAGACCACCTAGGTCTTTGAGGAAATGAACAAAAAAATTGCTGTTTCAAGTCATCTCCAAGCCTTTAACATTAACAGCTTGAACACTAGCAAATGAAGCCCTTCAAGAAACTTTAGCCCTTGCAGTTAGATTGCGATAGTTCATCTTCTTCACTGTGTTAAGAAATATCTCGAATTTTTTTTTTTGGGAAGAAAGGCATTTTCGCGTGGACTAGACTTGTTTAGACTTTTCTAAATTTTGAAAAGTTTTTCTCTTCCTTCGAGAGCATTTTTGCAAGAGAAGCGCATTTGGAACCAACGAATTAAAGATCCACTTCATTGAGCTTTACTTTAAGCCTTTCTTAGAAAATAATGAAATATAAAAAAACGTATTGAGTTTATTTGTGTTATACTACGCTCCATGAGAAATGGGGCAAAGTTAGCACGAACCAACCCTAAAATGCACAAGACCATCGACTGTAAATGGGAAACAGAAAAATGCATCGACTTGAAAATTGTTTTTCTTTTTCTTTTGGCATTCAATCAATATTCGAACTTCAATATATATGCACACCCAAATATAAAGTCTATTGCTGTGTGTGTATGTATACATATGAAGATTCATAACCATTTGCTCTTTTCGTGTAAGTACAATGCATGTCGTTGGCAGCCAGTACACGTACTTCAAAAATAGTTATCGGTCGACTGACTGGCAGTAGCTTAACCGTTAGTAGCACACAACTAATTGACATATTCGACAGCTGCTGAAATATTATTCGGAATTTAAACTTTAGTATAATATATAAAATAATGTATTATAAAATTATCGAATTTTTCTTTTTGCTTGTCATTTGCGCAATGTTCAATTTCATTAAAACCGCCAAAAAGGAAAAGAAGAAAAAAGAAGATACTTTTGCTAAAATTTTAACTCATTTTCTCATTTCATTTATTTACATCAACGCCGAAATTTGGTAATGGGTAAAGTTCGTTACTTTTGTAACACTTAGAGATGCCGTTTGGGGAGTGCATATGCAAGAAGTTAGTATGTCAAAATCCAATCTGTGCAATGCATAACATAACGAAACTACTTCGCAAAACTATATCTTGATATAAAATATGGAAACAATATATACTTTGCTTTATAGCTTTGTTATTTCCTTTGCAACACTCAGAAATCTTAATATCACCAAAGCGGCCGCGTCGGACAACAAAATACAATCAGGGAAGAACTCTACCTTAAAAGTACAAAATTATTGAAAATCTTCTCGCAATTACCTACATAAAATAGATTATTCGGTATAATAGAAGACATATTTTGGACCACATCTCTATAGCTATTAAAGTACTTAAAAAGTAACACCACTCTGTCTGCTCTAAGGATAGAATCATTTTTCCTAAAGCAAACACAGCAGACTTTCAATACATGCAGGATTTTGGACAACTCTTAAGGCACAAAAAAGAATTTTTTTTTTTTCTCTTGTGGGCATGGCCAAATTGCGTTTAAAATTTGTTTCCTTACGTGCACTCACAAAGTAAGACTATGTTGTTTTGGACTCATTAAAAATTGCGCCCCGCTTGCAATTATGTTTGTATATCATGATCGGGAAGTTTAGGGGCCCGTAATAAACTTTTTTGGTAGTTATTTAAAACCACATTGTGACACGATAGCTCTCGCAGAAAAGCGTATTTTTAGAAAACTTCCTCGACGTTGCTTTAGAGATCATACGTTTGTATACAACAAACAAAATAAAAATCAAAACAAAAAAATTACTACGGAACCATTTGGAAACATTTCGCATCCTTCATTAGCGAAGCTACCTATAGAGTGAAGATTCGAAGATCGGAGAATCGATTGGTTTTTGAAGAAGCTAAAGATGCGGTTGCTTGGAAAGGTATAGTCGCCGCTGACTGCATTTGGAAAGTGGATTTTAAGACCTACATAAACAATGTTTAAAGAAGATAACGGAAATACTAAAAGAAAAATTTCACAGTCTCTTATTGTTGTCTATAACGTAATGTTCCGTAAGCTTTTTTCCGTTTACCTCTTTCAAGATTATATTCATATGTTTTTCCTTTTTTTCTTCATTTTCAGTGAGTCCTTCTATGTAGCTCTTAAATTATTAATATTTTTCCATTCACGGCATTTTGAATTGTAAGTTAGCGTTTGCAGTTGGTACAGTTCCTAACCAAATAGACACAGAAGAGCAAGAAATGAAGAGAACATTGCAGCTATACTTAATCATGGCCAATTTGATCGACCACGCGCTATTCACAAAAGTGAATTGCGAACCCCTTGTGTCGCAAGAAGAAGGCAAGCTTATCATACGTAAAGTTAACTCCAATGCATGAAATCCGAACAGGTGTGAGTAACTTATTCCTCAAAAATTATTAGTCAGTATTTTTCTCTAGCAAAAGTTGGACCAAAAAAGCGATCGCCTATCGTAATATCATGCACTAAACAGTCTATAGTCTATTGTGTTGTTTATTTTTAGGACCTTATTCAATGTATTAGGATTCTCATGAGAAATGTGCTTTTATTTTAGTTAACTTTACTAAGTTGGACCATATCAGCTCACATTCTGATCCATTTCTATATCAAATTTTGGCCATTTACTTCGATTCTATATGCTTAAATCAATTCAGAAAATGGTTTTAATCCGATTAATATAATAAAATATTGATTTGTCCAAGTGTTGCATACACGGATACAAACCTAATATACCATTACCGCAATTGGTAAAAAGAATATAAAAAGAAAAAACCAAAACCCACAAGCAAAAAGGCTTTTATGAATTCTCGTTAAACTATTTTATCAGAAAGGTATCCATGCCTAAGCTACGCTAAGTATTGGTAAAGTTTGGGTATTTTGGTAGAGTTTGTCAAACATTTATTTCGCGTATGTTTTGTGCAACTAATCAATGCTGTGTGAAGTGAAACAAATACGTATTTATATTTGTGTGCGCGTGTGTGTATGTGTGTGTGTGAGATTTCTTTCCTTTTATTATTGTATGCACACATAAGCTTAAAAGTTATTATTAGTCTCGTTTCAATCGATTTAAACTTTGTTATATGTTTCTTTGTATCGTTTATAGCCATTGGCACATTCCCCCTGTGAGTCACTAGCCTTCAGTCATGTAGAATTACAAACAAATTACTAAAAAGCCAAAAAAAAGAAAATAAAAAAAAAAAAAAACATATAGAGTAGAGAGGTACAGAAATACAAACTGTTTTAAGTCGAATTATAAGCAACTTTATGACACGGCAACAGCACTAAAAGCACTTGAACATGGTAAACAACAACACTTTTGCTTTTCAATTTAAAGCTACAAAGAACTTTTCATTAAAATAATTGAAGAAAAAAAAAAGCGTTCAATTTTCTTATGCTTCGATTGCTTATAAACTATAAATTGTATAAATAGGTTTAAGTACGCGCGTGCGTGTGCGTAAGTGTGTATGTGTGTGTTCAAATTAAAACTCTCTATTTTATATTTATGCTCATTTTCTATAATTAAACTTCTTTTCTACTGCTACTCCAACAAATAAAAGTCACGTCGCATTTGCTTAACTAAAACCTACGCATACATGTGTTAATAACAAAAGCACTGACCTACGGGCCACTTGAATACGCTTACTATAGACATGGACAATAATAATGCATCTAAGCTTCGAATGCATGATTAACAGGCGTTACGGTTAATGGGAAAAACGTGCTTAATACCATATGTCGTATAGGCACTGACGACGACTTGACTGCCATTTAGTTATACATTGAGTTAGTTGGTGGGAGAGGGTCCCTCTAACGACCCTCTTGTATAGAATGGTCTAATGCCAATACGCACACATGCACATGCACAAGTTGTTTTTTTTTTACATTCGTTTTTCTTCTGTTATCTCGCAATAAAGCTTTAATTATACTGTAAACCTAGTAATGCGAGCTTTTTGATTAAATTAAAAGAAAAAAAGTATATTTTTATTTCTAAACGCTTAAAGGTAGATAATAAATACCTTGTAATGATTTGTCAAAAGATATATCCGTACTACAAATTCCCAGCAGAAATTTCATTCTGTTTTTCCTTCTTTTTTGTTTTTTTTGTTGGTTTATTGCTTATTATTGTTTTGCGCACAGGAAGTGTTACTGTCATCATCTTTCGAAAAAGAGAAAACTTTTCATTTTTCGAATTTATTTCATTTGAAATCACACATTACCTTAAGGGTATTGTGTGTGTGGAGTCCATTCAGTTATTGTTCTATTCATTAGTCATAAAATTGTTAACGTATACATTTACACTTACTTGTCTGTCTTTACTTATATACACCGTTTATATGTGAGTTTGTTTGTTTGTTTGTGAACTTTTGTCTTTTGTCGAAAGTAAACAACAACGGATTTTTATGCATCATTTATTAACAGTTTCGGTTCGTATTTGTCGTTTATTTTTTCCTCTGTCTCTCTCTCTTCTTTTCATTTCCTGTTTGTTATGCTTTCACTTCGATATGCGTTTGTTAAAATCGTATGGACGGCGGTGATGATGGATCGGTTTGGCCGTTTGCCATGGCAGTGTCATGTTGGTGCTGCAATGGTGGCGGCAGCGGCATCAACTTCGCTCGGTTATTCGTCGGTCAATCAGTTTGATGTTAACCGTTCGGCTATGTGACGTCAGCCTAGTAGTTGCAGTTCATGCAGTGGAAGTAGCAACTGTGGTCGTAATGGTATCCTGCAACAACAACAACAGCATCATCATTATCAACCGCCACAGCGTGAACGTTCCTGTTCGCGTTGCCAAAGTTTTCATCGTCATCATCATCGTCAGCGTAGACGAAGTTCTGCTTTGTATTATGGTTCGACAATTTCAAATACCAGTAAAGCTATTGTAACGATAACGCCACCACCACCACTACCATCGTCATCCCCACCCACTTCGTTGACGACAGTAACCAATACGATAATTGCAACAAAGCCTTCGTCCTCTAACCTTAGCATATCGTCGCCTCTGACATTAAATACTCAACACAATAACAATGGTAGTCCAACGCAAACGGTGAGTTGCACAAATTTTAATGAGAAATTATCACCGAAAACGGCCGCTGCCTCTACTGCCAGCAAACATTGTGCGTTTGCTTTGACACATATTACAATACAATCGCCATTGCATCAGTTACCGACATCGGTACGACACCGTTCGAATTCCTCTATCAAAAATTCGACCGTCCAAGTTAGCTCAGCTATAGCCGATTCCCAGACGCTCGAAGTACGTGAAATCGTCAACAGCGATAATATAGATGAGCCCGATAAAATTGAAATAAGTGAAGTCATTGATAATGACTTACATCACGACTCATCGTTAAGCTCTTTTTGTTCCTCAAAATCTTCAAGAGAAGTGGACTGTCGCCGCGATAGTTTAGTATAAGGTTCGCGCGTATTCTTATATAAGTACATAATAATAAATTTTGTTGTTCTTTTCTTTGTGTTCATTTCATGTATATAATTAAGACTATTTTGTAAAATTATAATTAATTTGTCTTCCAAGATTTTTTGCGTCGCAAAAAAGGGAAAGAAAAAATTACGCTCTCCTCACTATCAAAAATCGATTTGAAAATCTATTTCAAGTGATTTTCATTGTACGCAGTTTTTAAAGCTTTTATGTGATGCAAGCCAGCATTAAATTACAGGCGTACGCTACACAAATGTATTGAAGAGATAAATTCGGAAAGCTATCTTCTGCCGTGGGAAAGGCAAAATCATTTTCAACTAAATGGGGAGTTGGAACAATCATCTGTGATTATTGCTAATGAAATTATCCGAGGACAAGTTTTTATTAGCGTAGGGCTCTCCCTGGACATATAACGAACAGTTAGATCTATGTCAAGATTTCTTATCTATGTTTATTTCTATCCCCAGCTAATTGACTTCCAGCATATTTATTAAACACTTTTAGGGGTCGTCGGGGTTATGCCGGAACTTGAAGTAGAGTAACGTCAACAAACCGGAAGTATTCTTTTTCTTTTTTAAATTCGAGAATGAAAGAATGCAATGAGTTGCAAATTATCTAAATTTGTCGTAGTAATAATTTAAATGAAATTCGTGGAAACTTGTCGCGACTATTTACTAACGAAAGGGATGGCCGTCAATTCATCATGGCCATGATAAAAGAAAAGCTAAAGATTGTAATTTTCAAATAGTTTTTCTTCTGACAAAGTCATCAACGAAAGACTCTCGACAATTTTAATTGTGTCAAACGGGGAAATGTTTGTGTTTTCCCTACAGAAGAACGGTTACAACGTTAAAAGCAAAGAAAGTGAATACGCAAAAGTTTGACAGCTTCCGCGTATCAGACGTTGTAACCTTTACGTTGTAACTTTTTTACCGATTTTTACCGATTATTACCGATTTTATCGGTTCGGAGAACCACTTTATCATATATTTTAGCATATTGTAACCGCTTTGCCTTGAACACTTTCATCACGATTCATCACGATCATCACACATGGCAGTCATTTGTTAGTTTCCAACGACTACGACCGACGCCGTCTACTTACGGCATAGGGAAAATATGCATGCCATTGCAATGCAAACGTAGATTGGCGGCGAAGTATGGTTCAATTGTCCCATCGGGAAAGGATTAATGAAGCAGTTATTATCGTTGATAGCATTTCCCCTCTACTTCTGTCTTCTTTAACAGAGGAATTAATAATAAACTAGACCCGGGATATGTTTACTTTCACTACGCGCCTTAATGGTTCGTCTGGCATTACTTGACATCGCTGTAGTAGCATGTTCTTTTTCCGCTACTTACCGAAATTCAGTATCATACGTGTTTGAAAAAAGTACGAAAAGCAATGCTTTCCGCTAAAAGCTTTTTTTTTGCTTGTTCTTTTATGATGCTCTATTAACCCATTAACTGTGTCAACCTGGTGCACTCGTCAAACACACAGTACATGAACTATGAAATTAAATTGACAAAACGACAAAAATATTTTCTAAAATACGTTACTATGGCAAATACCGCTGATAATGAGGAAATCCTGCAAGGACGGATAGGCGGATCGTGACGTATGTATTCGTCGTACACCATTAAACTAGTTCAGATGACGGAAAAGCTATTTTCGACGAGAGAATTTATATTGTAGGATCAAGCCACAAACATAGTACTTTATCCAGTGGTAGTGAAGATAGAATGATATTTTCGCCCCCCTCTCTCTCTTTCCCCCTCTCTCTCTTTCCCCCTCTCTCTCTTTCCCCCTCTCTCTCTCCCTCTCTCTTTGTCCCAAAAATCGCTCACAGTCTAATCAAAGACCCAATGAATTGAACACTTCCACTTTAAACTATATTTCTGAACATTTCTACCATAAAACGTACTATGAAATTAAGAAAATAATTATGTTAATAATAATTCCAAATTAACTTGCAGCCTAAGCCTTTGTTGATTATTCTTAACGAACTATTTATTGTTGTTGTTATCATTAAAGTTTATATTATATGTTAATTAGTTCAAGTCCGTTAGTTATGTAAAATAAACTGTGAAAAATTTTTTAATCAATTTAGTCTTCTATAACTATTTCTTGTACCTGTTAGCTCTTTTAGCAACAAACTCTTTTTTCTTAAAAACGAAAAAGAAGAAAGAAAGAAAAACACAAAAAAAAAAAAAAACAAAGTTCATATTGAATTATTTTCAATTGAGTTAATTAAAGAAAAGTTCTTTTCAGTTTATATCAAACTAATTAAAAATTGCAACATACGTATATGAACTTGAAAATGAACACTTTCTTTTATATGTACAAATGAGAAAAACTAATAAAAAACAGAAAAAAAAATTAAAAAGAAGAAGAAATGCATTTCACTTTTTGGAAGACTTTCAAATTTTAAAATATTGTGTATGTAAAACTTGATTACTTAAAAAAAAAAAAAAAAGAAGTTAATTAATAATAAATTATTAAATGAAATTTCGTTAGAGCAATATGTCATGTTTTCATAAAATATATTTAAATTATAAAACAAAAATTATTAAATTAAGAAGAGTACTAAATTAAGAAGAGTCCTTCGATATCCTGCTCACCATCTATCTACTAGATATGCAAGCAAATAAGACTACACCGAACTTCTCCTAGCAGATAATGCATGCAAAGTCAAGCTCTCTTGGCGGACCGTTATTTGTTTCTCGAGTCTTCGTTTGAAAAAACTTTGCACAAAATAACTCACATGGCTATACAAAGGTACGTTACACTTGTTAACACATTCGCCGTAAGAGTATCATAACCTGCAATAACTGTATCATTTATTTTCACCGGAGATTGTTACAAATCTTATGACTTAACGCACTTCCAACGATAGCGTAGTGGTTACAAAGGAGGAATGAATGAAAAGTTCTGGCGTACGATATTACTGTTAGGTATACTCACGAATAATTTTCCTAGACAGCGCTCTTAAGTACAACGAAGGAACAAAACATATAAATTTTGCAAAGCCATCAAGTACAGACAAAAAGCAACAAAGAGAAAGAGAAAACAAATATATATAAATAAATAATAATTCATGCCTCGATGATTAAAACAATAAAAAGAACGAAAACTTTGTTATTAAAATTATTTGAAGCACTTTGTATATCAGAGATTTTAACACAAACAAAATGTTTGTACTTCAGAAAGTACATAAAGTCGTTTTGTTTATAGCATACACAATATTTTTGTTTATCTTTCTTATGCTGTTTAATGTATCAAGTAGCGACGAGTAAGAAGTTATACTATTTGAGTTGAGTCGAATCTTCTCACGTTCACTACTAGTTAGTGTGCGACATTTGATGCCAGAGTCGAATGGAAATCTAGTCAATTGCCAATATATTGATTCATGTCACATCCAACAAATCGCGTAATAATATATATATATATATATATCTTCAAAGAGTATCTATGAAAATAAAAAGGACTATGTTTATGTACTTCATAAAGGTTTTTGCCTGTGCTAAAGATTGACTTTCAGTCAAAATTGTTGGGATTTTGATTTTAAGAAGTATTTTAAAACAAATATTCCACTTTAGATAAAGCTCTGAGATCGAGAAACTCATACTATGTGCTTGGAGCTGATTATTTTGAATCGCTTATCGCAGATATTTCAAATCATGTTTTCATAGAATTCGGTTGCACTCGAAAGCTATATACAGATTCGCTTTTCATCTAGCGAAAGCGATATGAAAATCAAAGGAAAAATCCCAGTTCACAATCTTAATGTTAGCATATGGATGACAGGACTATTGGGCCCATTGGGTCATTTTTGTGCAATACCTTCTCTTCCGTTAAATAAGCTTACGTAAAGGCAAGCAAGAAAATTATATTTGGTCATGACCGAATCATTTATAAAGAAAAAGGAAATGGACTAAATTTCTATACTCGATAACATTGTGGGGGAAGCGGCTGATTTTTTCTATTTTTAGAATAAAACGTTTTCAACATACATCTCATGGACTGACAGACGGGCATACTTGTAAATCGATTCAGAAGTTGATGTTGATCAAGAATGCGTATACTTTGTGGGATCGGTGAAGTTTCCTTCGAGACAAACGCCTTGACACAATGGATATATTCCTCATCATTCGGTGATTGTATAATAGTAAGCGTAAAAGTCAAAGATGGGTATCGAAGAATTCTCTTAAGCCCTGACTGCAATTTTCTCACTTCGTCTCATGTAATCTTTAGTCATAAAACTATACTGTAAATATTATATTTCTATATATATATATATATATATATATATATATATCTATCTATATATATATGTATATACATATATTGTATATAAATATTAAAATTTCTCCTATTTATGTATAATAATAATAATAATAATAATAATAATAATAATAATAATAATAATAATAATAATAGCAATAAATGAAACTTTTGTCTCAATTCAATGTTAAACAAAATTTTAATGTAATAGTCAAACACTCTCAACCGATAGTTGAATTTGATTCAATTATTAAATAAAAGTCTGTGTATGTATGCATGTGTAAAATTAAATTAATTTAAAATCATATATAAAATATAAAGAAACGCCATATAAGCAACACAAAAAAGAATAATTCATTAATTAAAAAAAACTACACAAAAAACAAAAACGTCATAACCAACCACTCTATGTAGTCAATTTAAAATGAAAACCGTAAAGCTGGTCACTACAACAACAACAACAATGAAAATAAAAATGAGGAAAAAATATTTAATAATTAAATAATTAATTAAATAATTTACCTAATAAAACTAAAGCGATTTTCTATAGGCTCATTAGAAAACCGCTTTTGGTTTTTGTTTTTAAACCCACATATTACCACTACAGTTGCACGCATTTACACCCACAGGCTAGTTCAAGTAATATGAAGCTATGTTCTTCAAACTTGCATTACTCTGTGAAAAATTTTTATTTGTTATGTCTTTCCTCAGTCAGCAAAATCTAGTCCTTCATAAAATTGTCAGTCAATGTCAGCAATCATTCATTTATGCACAAAAATGAAAAAAGAAAAAAAATCATAGAAAATTATGTTTTTCTTTGTAAAGCAAATTTGCTAAAGAAAACAAATCAATAAAAAAAATCTACATTGAAATAAAAAAACATTTTTACTTCTATGAAAAGGAAAAATAAAAGAAGAAAAATGCAAAACCTATACAACTAAAGGAGATGAAGAAATGAGCGACAAAGAGATCAATCACTTAAAGTTCTAATGGTTTGTACTTTGATTTCAGCAATGATTCAATGATTGAATCAATCGAACACATTTGCAAATATGCGCTTTTCCGACAAGAAAACATGTAAATAAATGTTGTAACTTACGTATGGAAACGTCTCCATCAATGCGAGTGAATGCGAAGAGTCTTCTAAGGTAAGTGAACCTATTTGTTTTTTTTTTGTTATATACATCAACGAAGTTTTTAATTGCAATACGGGTGCGTCTCTCCGTTTGTACGCGTCAGAAATAGGCGCTCAAGATCAAATAAAACGTGAAAGAGATACGACAGGAAGGAGGTACCCGATCTGACCTATAAAAAGATTTTTGTTGTTTGAAAAAAATTATGAACGAAAGTATTAAGGTTGTTCGGAAAGGCATGTCGCTTTGTTCCTTGATCAACATATAAGGCGAAACGAAAACTTTTTCGGAAGCAAGACCTGTTTCGCCACGTACGGAGAAATGCATTTAACTCGTCTTTTGAAAAAAAAAAAAATTTACGAAACCACTTCGCGGACACCCTAATAGAATAGAAAAGGGGGACAAAACGCTTAGCAGTCAGATTGACCACTTCACTAGTAAACAGACTTATCTGAATAAATCAGCTCACTATGTTGTAATGATCAATACGTATTTTCTTGCGTATGTCATGAATTTTCTTTCTGGGCGTTAAAAACGCGATACATCCAGCTTTTCGATTGTAGATATCGAAATTTTTAATTACAAAAAATTTACTGACACTTAAATCAATTTTATAAATATGCATATGTATAGAGTGCTAATAAGAAATTTATTTCTTTCAATTTGTTTTGACTTGCGCTGTCTGCAAAAGCGTAGAACAATGCCTAATATAAAACCTTAATCCCTTAACTACTTAGCAATATTTTGCGAGGGTTTATCCATCTTAACGGTCTTAAAATTCAAGCGTAACTCTATTACGTATTATATGAAATAACATTATCTCATAATAATAAACATAAATTTCAGTGAATATTACGCGCATCTATAAAAGTCGTTTTCTTCTTCTTTTATATACGTTTGTATTATTTACTGTCTCACATAAAGCTATAAAATCAGCCATAAACTTACAGTTAAAGACAAATTGTAAGAATGTTTAGAAGCAGAGCAATGAAAAACTGGTAAGACGGAGTTATGGGTGCGTAAGGAGCAAACGGGATAGCAATGATTTTGACTTCTTGTGCGCTCATAAAATAAGTTCTCATTTTTATCTTTAAAAATATACGAAAGAATTTAACTGTTTTACTATAAATATTGATGAAGAGTTCTTGCGTTTAACAAATTTTTCTTCAAAGATCAATTTTTCATATATTATTTGATTATTGTTTCCAATAATAAAAAAGAAAACGTTATAAGTGGGATGACTAGTATTTGAACGACGAAGTGATAAGTAATGTGAATGAAAAATTCATAAAGAATCGGTTTACATTGGATGCCCGCTTTCCACCTGCGTATTCTTTGCCTTTAGTGTCTTATGTCGTATTAAAGTAACAGGCCGTGTAAGCCTAACTAAGCTTTTGCATAAATACATGATGTAATCTTTATCTCTTTATATAACTCAAAGCATTTACCGGATTTGTTAAGGAAATAACATGCATACGCTATTATTTATAATGGCCCATCTCAAGAAAGACAGATGAGGCCAAGTTTCTTATTAAATCATAGGCAAATTAAAAAAAAAAACAAGCAAATTTCTAAGTTTATTGATCGTTGACGAAGTCCACTTATGGAAACAACGAAGTAACCGTCACTTTCTATTATCTATCCAACATTTTAAGAAGATAATCATACATTCAACGTACGAAAAAACCAGAGGCCACTAACGGTTTTCAGCTGAATCAAACTTCTTAAGTTCACGGATCAAAAACATATTGCGTAACATATATATATACGAAGTGCGCTTTCAGACGATTCAAAGTGTTAAACAGACTTGATGCTTATGGAAAACTCCAAATATGTGCGAAAGCGAAAACATACAAAACAAGCCGGAAAGTTGTATTCGCTTTGTGAGCAACGTTTGGATAACCATTTATAATACAAGCATTTATAATACAAGTATGTATGAAAACTTGATTATTTACAAACGTACCTGCCTTGATCAACAGAAACTCGTTTCGAATGGAGAAAGCATACGTTTGTGCCAAATTTCAAGTCAATGATATATTCCTTTTTTCATATTTAGTTCCTATTTTCTATCAATTGGAAGTGACTACATAAGCGAATCACCCTTACTTTCAAGCTAAATTTATGGAACTAATAGGCAAACATAAATTCAACTTTCTTTCTAAATTTTTCAATTCATGACGATGAGACAGACGGTATGGCGAAGAAATGGTCCAACAGACGAACACACTTTACGCACGTTTGGCGGACAAATAAGCGGACGAAAGGACGCAAAATCGGGAAGATGAAGTGAAAGTCGGATAAATGCCCAATCGGGTAAATTAACAATTGGATGGGTGAATGATCGGATAGATGGGCAGTCGGACAGACGGTCAGTCAAATAGTTGGATGGTCGGGCAGACAAACGGATACGTGAAGCAATATAGGGGTCGCAGTCGCAAAGATCCAAATTCTCACACTTCTCAAAATTGTGTGGCTTTAATAATGCCTCTTATATGTATTCCTGCCTGTTATGCGAACATTGACACATGCAATATTCCTCTCAACTTTGCTCAACGTTGAAACTAAAGCGATAATAACTTTTCCAAAATCGCTTGTACAGATACCAACAAAAAGAACACTGGCATTTTCTTTTCATTTCGATTCTACTCATACATAGAGAAAGGTCTTAATCGCTTGTCAGTTCAACGATGCACTCGCCATCATTGAAACTGTCCACATCATAATCATTAACGAACTAAAAATCTAAATGCTATAGTGTTGGAAGCTTATTTCGCTCCAAATGTTTGACAATAATTTACATACATACGGGTACTAGCACTTGACACACTACGAACAGCTTACGAGTTTTAAGCTTTTAATTTTTTTTCGTTGCAAAAATTTTAAAAGTTTTAATGGAATTTTTTTTTTCTGTTTTTTTTGGTAGTTTGTGCAATTAACTAAATTTAAAGAGATAAAGAGCACAAGGATACCCAAGAGAGCATACAAGTTGTGTCATTTCATAGGTAGCACCTCAACTGCATGCTTCAAAGAATGTTTCGGATTTTGAATGATAACGAGATATGGAATTGTCCGAAAATTACTTATCTATTCGCCTAAGAGACTGATTTGTAGGAATTATTGTTATGTTTAGGATTCTTTGAATATTCATTTGTGTGCGACTAGACTGATAAATATAATGTGGAAAATTCGCACTTCACTAGCGATACGACAAAAAAAAAAATAAATAGTGAGTTCCTTGGGGAAGAATTGGATTGAAAAGTCGCAGCCAATAAGGACAGAAACTCAACTATGTACATCATATGGCACGGTAACACATAAATAACTAACACCACGAACCAACTGGCCTATCTTTTAAGGATATTAAAAGGTGAAATATTGTTTTTAATATGACCAATCACGTAGGGAATGTATCCTCTTCGCGTAACACTGCGGCTGTCAGGAAAAAGAGAAGAAAACAAAATTACGGCCGAAAAAAAATGCTGCCGCAGTTGAGATTTAAACCCGCGGACATTGACTTCAAAGCTTCAGTTTTTACCTACTTAGCCACTGAGGTGGAATTGTAATGTAATTCCAGTCGCTGAAAATGATTTCAAGTTCTCGTAATTCTCAGTAAGTTAAAGTGCTGGCGAACAATAGCGAATCTCATAACAAGCCTATATATTTTTTCATTTATTTTTATTATTTTGTTATTATTTTATTTACTAATCTATCCATCTGTCCGTTTTGCATTGAAGCTCTTGAAACTAGAAAACCTATCTTTCTTTAGCGTGACTTCTAAATTCGTGGGGTCGTGAGGTAAAATTAAAAGTACGGCACCCCTACTTACAAGTATGCAATGTTAACATAAAAACTGGAACAATTTTAAAAGAATATTAAAAATAACTAAGTAACTACGTAATAATAAGCAACTCTTTGTTTATTAAAGTTACCTCTAAATCTACCCTACGGCCTGGTAACCTGAATATTATTCTAAATATATTCTGAAGAAAGGCGCGAAAGTAGTCTTGATTTGCTTACGGAGTTAAAAAATGTTCTTTTACTCAAATAGCTGAGGCGGTGAGTACTCAAAAGCCTTTGTAAAACGAACATTAGTATCTCGTAGTCTTTTTTTCACATTTATAAACAATACGTGTATAAGCATAGCAAATTTAAGAAGTTTTTCAAAAGTTTTTCTCCCAGTTTTTACCTATTGACAATGTAATTGAAATTTGGATTTATTTTCTGCTTTCATTTTGTTTCAAGAGTAATGAAAAGTTTTATGATAATTTTACGGATTTCTTTTTTTTAAGCTTTGAACAAATAGTAGCTAGTTTGATTGGAAGAAGAGCATACGGATATAACCCTAATATAAAACAAAATAGAAGCACTGTGTAAAATGTCGGACATGTAGACAAATATTCATTATAGACTAGTTTGTGTGTCCATCACACAAAAAGAACCTTATTTAACGGTCGTTAGTTTTGACGATCAAAGGTTTCTATTGCTTGCCACTGGACCAGTGCACATAGAACAGTCAACTTTCAAGCAGTATTACTTAAAATTGGTGATTATAAGTGATTAGATATATGTATTATGATATATATTATGAATTATTATTACTGATTAGGACTGACAATGATTTATCATTATTGGTTATTATTGATTATTATTAATTGCATGAGATGGGGTCAGTATGTATTAGGGTTGGCATGTGTTGCGAGTGGTAGGGATTAAGTTTGGGATGGGTTGGGGTTGGCATGTGTTAAGATAGGTACGCATGTGCGGGGTTTAGAACATTCTGCAGCTAGCATGTTTTAAGGTTCTCGTGGGAAGGGGTTGGCACATGTTCGGGTTGCCTATAAGAAATATTTTGTAAGTTACTCTGAAATTTTTTTCTAGGTAAGATAAAGCTCGCTTTTTGGCACGGGCAAAAGGATCGCAAAAAAGAAGGCAGTTTTTATACCCAATGTTTGTCAGCTAAGTCAAAAACAAGCAGCCTTGCAGACACAACTAAATCAAGTCAAAGTTTAAGTTCATTCAGAATATAAACGCTGATTCACGTTCGTGGTCGCTTTTTCATTCTTTGTTCCGTATTTAATTGAAAATATTTACAAGAAAACTATTTACTCAAAATTCCACTTACCTTTTACCGACACTGCTTCAAAAATTTTGCGATATAATTGTTTCTTTAAAGCCGTACGTAATATTTAAGTCAAAAGCATGTAAATGTTTTGAAGTTTGTCGTGCAAAAGTGTGTACAATTGAATACGGATCAGCGGGTTGACTAAACTCCGAGAGAGAGAGAGATTGTAGAGCAGACAATGCTAAAAGAGAGGACTTATCTTTCGGACACGGTTGCAACACTTGCATTCGCAATATCGCTAAAAGAGAGGACTTATCTTTCGGACACGGTTGCAACACTTGCATTCGCAATATCGAACGTAATAATAGACATTAGCAATTGGAAGTGTTCGTGCGTATATGTATATGCATATACCGGACAGATTAAACGGATTTTTCTACATACGATAAAATTCAGAAATTCGTTCTTGTCTATCAAAACCAACTTCTAACAACGGAACTTGTTTTTCCGTCGCTGTCGTTCGGTCGGTCGTCTATTTCTGTTATAATTATTCACATATTTGTTATTTTTTATAAATCCATATTTTCTTTACCACGCTCGTGAGCCCGATTTTACTATTCCGCACTTACTAATTATACGATTAAAATGGTTTCTTAACATCGGCCACCGCGAAGAAGTTACGTTTGATTATTTCGGCGAAATCAATGAATTATTGCAAATTTGAGGTTTGTTTGCTTTTTATTGCATTTTTGTTTCATAGTAACTTCAGTAGAAAAGTCCAGATATCGGCATACTTCATTCAATTTAATGAAGCTCTAAAAATTCTTTCAAAATGATTGCACGAGTATATACATGTTTCTTTACCGAAATAGTTTATTACCTCTTATACGAAAGTAAAAACGAAGGCACACGACTATTACTTGACCATCTTTTCGGCAAATTCTAATGTTTTATTAATATTTATTATGTCTAAGTTCTACATAGTTTTCCCGGAAAAGCCCATGGACGCACCACGGACGACCTCGCAAAAATTCTGCATTAATAAGCTCCCTAGCTTTTCATATAATTGCTCTTTGAATCTGTTTTTTTTTATATTTTTTTGCTATCACTTTTGTTTCATACCTTCAACAACTCAATATAAATGTTCAGATCTCGGCATATTTGATCGTATTTAATAAAGCCATAAATATCCTTTACCGATTTGCGCCGTAAGGTAATGAATTAAACATTTTTTATATTTGCTTTCTCATATATTTGCCGAAATAACTTATTTCTATCACTTATTTTCTTCGCACCTACGATTGTACATTTGCTAAACGATGGACATACCCGAAAGTAAAAACGAAAGCACACGATTATTACTCGGCCATATTTGCTTATTCTCTTTTCTAATTCTTTTCAG